>OMLP01022540.1:6520-22339 GCA_900302685.1 Spondyliosoma cantharus | reverse complement strand
TTGAGGCAGGACACAGGTGACTTTTTGGGCACAGGGATAATGGTGGTGGTTTTAAAGCATGATGGGACGGTGGCACTGCTCAGGGAGATGTTAAAGATGTCTGTGAGAACATCTGCCAGTTGGTCTGCACATCCTTTGAGGACACTCCCGGGAATATTGTCTGGGCCAGCAGCCTTATGCGGGTTGACTCTTTGCAGAGTCTTTCTCACTTCAGCCTTGGTCAGATGTATCACTTGTTCGCCGGGAGGGGGGGGTGTTCTTCCTTGCCACCACATCGTTTTCTGCTTCAAACCGGGCGTAGAACACATTCAGCGCATCGGGCAGGGAGGCATCACTGTCACAGGCTGGTGTTGTTGTCCTGCAGTTGGTGATGGTTTGAATGCCCTGCCACAGTTGCCGTGTGTCTCTGCTGTCTATGAAATGGGTGTGGATTTTCTGGGCATGCGCTCGTTTAGCATCCCTGATAGCCCGGACCAGTGTTGCCCTCGCTGTGCTCAGAGCCTCCTTATCTCCTGCTCTGAAGGCTAAGTCTCTGGCTCTCAGCAGTGCACGAACCTCATCCATGGCTTCTGGTTTGAGCGTGTGGTGATGGTCTTGATGACAGTGACGTCATCAACGCACTTGCTGATGAAGCCAGTAACTGATGCCATGTACTCCTCCAGGTCAGTTGAGCCATTGGCGGTTGCTGCCTCCCTAAACATTTGCCAGTCAGTGCACTCAAAACAGTCCTGAAAAGCAGAGATCTCTCCTTCCGACCAGGTCTTCACCTGTTTGTTAGCTGGTCTGGAGCTTCTGACGAGCGGTCTGTATGCTGGGATCAGCTTAACAGAGATGTGATCTGAGTATCCAAGGTGGGGGTGGGGCTCGGCTTGGTATGCACCGGGTATGGTGGTGTAAACAACGTCCAGCATGTTCGCCCCTCTCGTTGCAAAATCCAAATGTTGATGGAATTTGGGAATCACAGCTTTGAGATTTGCATGGCTGAAATCTCCGGCGACAATAATCAGCCCTTCTGGCTGTTTGCTTTGAAGATCACTGATGGCCCCGTACAGTACAGCTAGCCCTTCCTTAGCATTAGCACTGGGAGGAATGTAAACAGCCACAACGTGCAGGGAGGAGAGCTCTCTCGGCAAATAAAAGGGTCTACATCTCACAACCGCGTATTCCACCAGCGATGAACAGGAGACTAGGACAGAGTTCCGTTCCGTTTTCTTTTCCGCTTTTTCACTCACGGGGTGATGTTGCCCCTTTTTCAGGGGGATTACTGGAGCCTATCCCAGTTACTCGATGGGCGAAGGCCAGGGTACACCCCTGAATGAGTCGCCAGCTCATTGCAGGACCCTTACTGATGACAGAGGTTGCCACGCATGGTGCCAACTGCACATCAGGAGCAATTTTGGGGTTCAGTGTCTTCGATCACTGATCGAACGGCTCTACCCACTGAGCTACAGCCAGGACAGAGTTATTGCACCAATCCATGTTGATGTAAACACACAGTCCTCCACCTCGGGTTTTGCCGCACAGTGTTGGGACTCTGTCAGCTCGATGCGAGGCTCGTCCGTCTAGCTGAATGGCCGCGTCCGGGACTCGGTCATTGAGCCATGTTTCTGTAAAAACATATACACAGCAGTCCCTGGTGTCCCGTTGAGTGGTCCGTATGAGTCTGAAGCAAGCCAAGAGCCTGAAGTCCATTTAATATCTCCGTTGGTAACAATGCCGGGCAGTGTTTAAGTCCCAGAAATAGACTGTGATGGTAGGCTTGTGGTCCTGCACCGGTGTTTTGCAGCCTCTTGAGTACCGTTGGTACATTTAAGACACATTATACAATTAAATAATTATTATATTAATAATATTAATATAATAATATATAATTATTACAAATTATAAATAACACTGTTTTTTTCTCTTGGGGGGTCGCAGCAAAAAGATCGCGCCGCCGCCGTTGCTGTTGCCGCGACAACAAAAAAACAACTTTGCACCCACAGTTAGTAGTAATTGTAGGTGTATAGGCAAACAAACAAACAACAACCACAACAACCATTATTCATTGTATTACAGTTTTTCTGGTACTTGAGACACAATGACCACAACATGTAACTCATGCACCAACCCCCTGAACCAATTCTGCTAAACTACAAATACAATTCCTGCTTTACACTCAAATTGCAGTTCTAAAACACACTTTTTTCAAAACACTACACACAATTCTCTGCATTTGGCACATTTTTCATGAAGAGAATCTCTGTTTTCACAAAGAACACACTGTCATTCAAAATTCTAAAGTTAATTGCCCTACTATGCACACTGACTCATCACATGGGCAAACACCTGTCACACAGTATTACAATTAGCTATCAGAGCTTTAGCATAAAAGGGCAACAGGTCTCATCTCTTCTGTTTTGGAGCAATGGATGCCAACATTGGAAACAGAGGCAGAGCCAGAGCCAGAGGAGTGAGAGGACGAGGACGAGGACGAGGACGAGGACGAGGAAGGCCAAGGGCCGTAATCTCTGTTGAGACCCGAGCCACTTTGGTTGACCATGTGAGCAGCTCAGGTATGTTGTCATTTGGGACAACGTAAGTTTCCACCGGGCTGTTCTGGTTCGTAACTGGCTCAGTGCCCACCCACGCTTCTTATCTCCCATCCTCAGTCCAATTGTGGAATTTTTTTTTGCTTGGAGATGGAAAGTGTATGACCGAAATCCACAAATGCATACGCCCCTTCTCCAAGCTATGGAAAACGCATGTGGAGATATAGCAGTTGATGCTTTTCATGGCTGGATTCGTCATGCTAAGCGCTATTTCTCCTGCTGCTTGGCCAGGGAAAACATTGCTTGTGAGGTGGATGAGGTGCTGTGGCCAGACCGAAAATGAAGAGAGGATGCAGCATAGTTTTTTTGTTTTTTAAAAAGTAACTGAATATAGTACATTCCTCTGTTTTGTATGTAGACCACTATTTGTGGAACTTTGTGTTGGTTGGGATGTACACTGTACACATTTTTTGTTTTTGTTTTTTTTGGGGGGGAATAAAATATATTTGTTACTGTGTATTTGTGTGTTCTGAGTATAAAAACAATATTCTCAAATATTTTACAACACACTTACAATGTATGTACTGTCTATAGTAAGTGTAACACTGAACAAAAAAGGCCTAAGTCATTATGATGAATGGAGGAGTATTTTCAATTCATCATAGTGTTCTACATTGAGCACATCAGTGTTCAACTGGTTCTTATAAATGTCTATTCAAATGATGGTTTGTGTGTGTCATTGAAATAAGAAATCACATTGTTTTGAATGTAAAGTTTCATTTTGCAGGAGAATTGAGGGGTTTTGCCCATTGTGTGTGTTTTTTTGATTTGTGTGTAGAGTTCTGAGAGTATGAGGCTTTCAGAAGATGTGTGTAAACAATCGAGAAAAACTGTATTACATTTGTGGGAAGTTATTACAGTAAAGATTTTCAATTCCCCACAAACGTGATAAATCCCTGCAAACATAATAGTTATTACATGCGTGGGAAATTACGAGTCACGTTTGTAGTAGGCAGCGGCTATTACATTTGTGTATTACATTTGTGGGTTTATTACATTAAATGCTGCAGATTTTTATTACGTTTGTGGTTTATTACGTTTGCGGGCATTACACGCGTCTTCAGCATATGTGTTTCCACTATGACGTCATATCCATGTCCTGCACCAAAATATTCTTTAATAGCAGGGCGTACGTCGTCATTGCTGGCGCTCTTGTTTTGAAAACATGTAAACCATGTCCTTCCGGTTCAAAGGACAGACCAGTCCAATCAGCGACGATTCATGTTGCCCGAGGGTACCTACCTTTTCCGGTTTGGTTAATGTTGTGGTGTTTTTTGATTTGCCGTTGTGTTTTCTGATTTGCCGTTGTGTTTTCTGATTTGCTGTTGTGTTTTCTGTTTTGCCGTTGTGTTTTCTGATTTGCCGTTGAGTTTTCTGTTTTGCTGTTGTGTTTTCTGTTTTGCCGTTGTGTTTTGCACTTCAGGGCCACCGTAGAAGGTCATGCCACATTGCATCCAAGGCTGTCTCTCCTTTTTCATTTCACTGCATTTTTCATTCATTAATTGTGTTCCATGTTCTGGTGTGATTGCTGTGATATACAGTTTTGGTGTAAGAAAGGTATAAAGTGTGTATGGAGTAAAAAATGTTTTTATCATGCAATGTAAACAGAACAGATTTGAGAGCAAAACTATTGATACTTTACTAAAAAAAATGTATTATTGCAAGTAAAGTAAATTTGTGATTAAAAATGTATTAATGCAAATCCAAGTTTTGCTCGTTCAACTGCATCTTGTGGGTGGGGCCTACGCAGAAATATGTAAGACACATCTCTATTGGCCAGGCCAGAGTGACAGCTTGGCAGCGCCCACCTTTGAAGTCCATGGAGAAGACAGCAGGAGCGGAGCATCGATGTATAGACACATAATCAATGCGCAAATATAACATGTAACTTCCATCTTAGTTATAGCAAGAATGTTATGTTTGAACTAGCGCATGTAGATTCCTTTTGTTTAATGATCTAACATTAGTTGCTGTATCATATCTTATCTTATCAAGCTGCAATGAGAACAGCACTGAATAAGATGGTACAACACAATGACGTAATTGAGTGAGCACCAATCAAACCTCTAACGGTCATAAACAATATAGAAGACACAAACGAAATATGACTTTTATGTTTTTTCTGTCCTGTATAAATGTGATGGAAGCTACTGTCTCCTCCTCGGTCCACATAGATCTGATATTTTTGTCTGCCACTATTATTAAAATTGAAAGCGGGTAGATGGTAATGCAGACAGCTCAGCTAGCGTGGCACCTAACGTTAAAACAAGAAAGTGACTAAAGTTAACTAGCTAGCTAGAGGCTGATAAAATAATATAGCAACTAACATTAGATCGTTGAGCGCAAATCCTGATAAATAGTGGCTAATGTTACATGCATTTACAGATTAATAGGCTGCCTGTGCATGTAACGTTAACCTATGAGGAGCGAGTGACTAGCTAATTGAACTAACGCTAACCTAGCAGCTACAGGCTGAGAAAATAATGTTTTATAATTATCTATATGTACGATCATAGATCATTAAACAGAAGCAGTCTACATGCTATTTCATATTTAAGACAGAAGTTATGTGTAAACATACCTGCGCATTGATTATGTGTCTATATATCCATGCTCTCTTCTTTATAGACCTCAAAGGTAGGTCTTGCCCACAAGATGCTGCTCAACAGAGATAAAACCTTTCAATTTATCAAACTGCTGTTTTTTGCATCGACAATTATTAGTCTGCTTTTATTAGTGTCTGTTCTGATTGTGTAGTCATGTAGATGCTCATTCAGATTGACTACCATGCTGTAATAAAATACTTTTTTTTTTTAATAAAAGAAGACAGGATAATCACTGTGATGGATTGCCTAACTTACAACTTTCAAGTCTGGGAGGTGGTTAAACACTTGGTATGGTTTGGAAAATGGTTGTCAAGTATAGATGCAAAAAAAGTGCTGTGGTCCTTGTAATAAACCACCTCTCTCCACATTCACATTCTCATCTCTATCAGACCTCAGAAATGTAGTGCTCACCTGTGTCTGGTACACTTGAACCAGTTGAGGATGTCGCTGCATCTGGTGTAATAAATCTGATCAAAAGGATGGGCATACGACTCTTGGACAGTAACTGAGTAACTGTAAACACAGGAGAAAAGAGAGAGGAGAAATCAGTTGAAATCATTCATTGTGGATTTCAAAATGGACTCTGAACTGAACTCAGTTTCCCAGAATTCCCAAGTCTTCACACCTAGGCGCAAATTCAGCTTTGAGCTACTATTGGTCAGGGCGAACAATCCACCCTGTTCCTGACGAGGCTGCCTTCCCCCAAGTTCTCTTCTCCTGGATTCTCCTGGGCCAAAAAGCTACTAAGAGAACAGCATTGTTCAACATTGGAATTACAACCTTCTCCTGCTTGGCTCATCAGCCAAGAAACCACCAGCACCTTTTCTTCAAAGACTGGCAACGTTGAACTGGGCCAAGATAACACGCAGTATAGCATAGCACAGCTAAGCACAGGACTTGGTTGATGTTATGTGTTCAAACTAAGTGTTCGTTCACTGTTTGGGTGTTACCGTGATCTCAGGTCAGGTAGTTCACTTTGCTACACAGCTAATTTTGACAACTAACCATCCTCTCTAAAAATGTTTTCTCCTATCAAAGAAACTAAGTGATCCAGCCTCTCGAACCCTTCGAGCTGCCATTGTGTAGTCCCTTTTGATAACTTTTTTTGATAAGCCATTTTGTTTGTAGTCTTCCTTTGTCCATACCATGCAGCTTGGTGCTTTGAACCCTAGCCAACTGTACATAGTACATGTTAGTTAAGATTGTGTGTATTAATTTTGGATAAATAAAAGACTTTTGAACCTTCACATGCTGTCTATTTAATATTGTACAAGAGTAAATGTTGCCAACCTCTACTCTTTCAAGAACACCATCCGTACTATCAAACATAATGCTGTTGGGCTGTTTATGTCCCAAACATAAGTGACGCTATTTCCAATAGTTTATCAGTGTGTTTCTTGCCAGATTTGCTCACTGCACACAAAGAAAAAAAAACAGATGCCAAAAATTGCAGCGGATTGCAAGGCGGGCGCAGCACCAAAGCCAAAGTAAAAGATGCTGGTACCCTGTACTGGTTAGTACTGAGGCTGGTTTAATTAAACTTTCAAAGATTTTTAAAATGTATACCTCGACAAATCTAAAGCTTGTTGCACTAAATCACTACCTCTGCCTCTTCACCTGTGTCTGTTTGCTTGGTTGGTTGGTTGGTTTGTCCGAATAATTACCCAATGATTAATGACCAGATTTCCATGAAACTTGGATGGCAGATGGGTCTTGGCCCAGAAACCAGGATCTAGGATTTCTTTCTCACTTTCTTTAACATTGTGAGACTGGGTGTTTTACAACAATCTCTCAGGGAATAATGCATGGAAACTGTTGGGCTTGGGCAGATGTTTGTCCTCTATTAATTGCAATTCTAGTTCTTAACTTATCTTGGAAATAATAATATAATTTTGTAAGATAGTAATCAATTAGCACATTTTTATGATTATTTCAGATTTACTCCAATCAGCCACAATATTAAGACCACTGATAGGTAATGTGAATAACATTCATCCACCAGTTACAATTCATTATTCTCCTGGTCTCCATGAAGGGTGGCCAGAACAATCCCAAAATATCAATACTTCTAATAATGCATTCACCTGTTGAAGTGGAATCTGGCATCAATTGGATCAATACAAAGGGATTAGTTTCAGTGTCATTCTTCTACGTTGTACCAACATATCTGTATTCTATCAACATATTTGTATTTCCCTGTTTGGTCTCTTTCTCTATCTGTGTGTGTCTGTTTGGGTGTGGCCCTACATATTTCTACTAAATCAAAGAAATGCACTTGAAGAAATGGTTGCATCATTGTAACTGACCTTTCCCAGTGGCTGCAGACATTGGGATCCTCCAGGTTGAGGGAAGAAGTGATGCAAGGCAGGAAGCAGAAGGCCACAGCCAAAAGAACTGCTGTGTAGCAGCGCAGTGACATTGCCATCTCAGTCAGATTTGCACCTTCAGGCAGAGAAGGACGGGAAGAGGGCACAAATTAACTCTATATAAATAGACATTTATCCTTAATAGAAATAAATAAGACATCTAAATTTAAATAAGACATTTAAATATACAGACAAAAACATATTAAAAATATTTAAAAAAAAATAGAAGCAGGGGAGTGCATGTGCATGCTTAAAGATTGGGGAACATTTGAAAAATTATATGGGTGTGTAGACAAATTGCTTCAATAAAATGGCTACAGCATATATTGTATATGGCAAGCTTTCATAAAATATCACACATCACAAAAAATGTTGGTGAGGTGACATTTAGCAGAATGGTTGCCAACCAATACGCAGACATACATAAAGATTGGGGTGATTATTAACATTTATCTGAAAGTCTCTACTAATTGTACCATTGTTGAAGTAGTGTTCAGTTATTTTAGTACTCTTCTTTGCTGATACGCAAGTTGTGAAATTTGAACAACTGAGCTTTACTTAAACAGTGCCATAAGCAAGGATATTGCTACAGCGTCTCTTTCTCATTGAAGTTGGGCACCTATATGAAATCAACTATTTTACCTCTGCCCAGTATTCTAAAATGCTAAAAGTTTAATGTAATTGTTTTATTTCTTCATGTCATCAGTGACTGTTGCTGAGTTGTCTTTAATATATTTTCTATATTGCCTTTCTATGTATCTCCAGAGAGAAGTGGGAGAGACAAGAGGATTAAAAGAGCTGTTGGAGTGTGTAAAAGAGTGGTCAGTGCCTTCACACCTGGCAGCAGCTCAAGAGGAGCTCAAACTACCCCAGCACAAGATGGTCACGGAGTCACCTACAAGATGGGGCTCATGTCAAAAGATGGTAGAGAGAGTGCTGGAACAAGAGAAGGCCATCATAAAGGTCTTGTCAGCTGACAAAAGGAACAGGCATTTGATTCCCATGTGGCAAGATATTGATGTCCTTGAGTCATTCCACAAGGCACTGAATCCACCTCTAGAATTCACTGATGCCCTCTCTGGGGAAGACGGTCACTGAATATTTAAACGAGAAATATGATGACGTGATCACTGGTGACCTCCTGGACATGGCATCACTGGTAGGTCCTAGATTCAAGATCAAGTACATGAAGGGTGAGAAGATACTATAACACTATAAACACCAGAGCCATGATGGAGATGTTGGTAGAGGAAGGAGCATCAGATGCAGGAGCTGAGGAGGAGCTGCTGCAGCTGCACCTACACCAGCAAAGATGACGAAGAAGACGACACTTGTAGTGTTTTCAAAAAATCCTACACCAGCACCACATCAGTTCTTACAGAAGAGGAGGCTATTGAAGCTGAATGGAAGAACTACCTGCAAGATGCAGACATTGAGACCAATTCCCTGGCATGGTGGAAGATCAATGTAACGTCCTTTCCCAGACTGAGCTGCCTGGCCAAACATTACATTTGTATATCTGCCACCAGCTCCCCTTCAGATCAGAGCATGTTTTGAGCACAGGTGGCAACATTGTGTCCTGCCATAGAGCAACTTTAAAGCCTGAGACTGTCGAAAGATTAGTCTTTCTTGAAGGAAACTTGTAGTGAAGTTACCAAGAATGTGCAATATTCGACAAGATTATACAGTAGCATAATCCTCAACATTTAAGTTTTTATTTTATTTTCTTTAATCAATGTTCAGTTCAGTATACCACGTAAAATGTTTGAGAGACATTTGAAACAAGGCACTTAGTGATCAGAATCGTTTACATATTTATTATTTTATATAATCCATGTTCAGTAAACTATTGCTAAAATGTTTGAGAGACTTCTGGTTTGTCTTGGGCTCTGTCCTGAGGAGAATACTCAGAATACTCAGAATGCTTAAAACTTTATACATGAACATTATCGTTATTATTGTTAAATATATTTTGTGATAATTATCAACATCGGTCAACATAAAAAGCATGTCATGCCCTATAACCACACACAGTAATACCAATGTAACAACGGCCACTTTCTGGATGAAGCTATTCTGGACCCTGTTTCGTGCTGACACAACACAAGACTCCGGTAAGACAAGGGGGAGCAGACTCTGTGTTTACATCAGTGAGGCTTTGTCCTCAACCACAGTCAGACAGTGTTTAACCGATGTTGATGTTTAAATGCACTATACAAGTCTTTCCCATAGAGTGGGTCGCGACCCAGACATGGATTGCAGAAAATTTAACATGGGTTGACAAATACATTTTCATAACTTTTTTTTTAGGTTTATATCTGTGGTTCCTTTTGAGTCAACTGAAGGAGTTCCTGATATACAGTGCTGTGAAAAAGTATTTGCCGCCTCACAGATTTCTATTGTTTTGTTTTGTTTGTCACACTTACGTTTCAGATCACCAAACAAATTTTAATATCAGACAAAGACAGCTTGAGAAAATGCAAATTGCAGTTTTTATATGATGATTTCATTCCTTAAGGGTAATTGCCCCCTAATACCTAATAACTGATTGTACCACCCTTGGCGGCTACAACTGCAATCAAGCATTTGCGATAACTGGCAATGAGTCTTTCACATCGCTGTGGAGGAATTTTGGCCCACTTTTCTTTGCAGAATTTTTTTAATTCAGCCATATAGGAGGGATTTCGAGCATGAACGGCCTGTTTAAGGTCATGCCACAGCATCTCAATCAGATTTAAGTCTGGACTTTGACTGGGACACTCCAAAATCTTCATTTAGTTTTTTTTTTTAGAGGTGGACTTGCTGTGCTTCGTATAATTGTCCTGCTACATAACCCAGTTGGGCTTGAGCTCACAAACTGATGGCCAGACATTCTCCTTCAGGCTTTTCAGGTAGAGAATCATCCAGGTCCTGAATCAGCAAAGCAGCACTAGACCATCACACTACCACCACCATGTTTGACTGTCAGTATGATGTTTTATGCTAGATGTAACGCATACCTTTCAAAAAGTTTTCTTTTCAGTCAATAGAATATTTCCCCAAAAGTCTTGGGGATCATCAAGATGTTTTATGGCAAATGCTAGACGGGCCTTTATGTTCTTTTTGGTCAGCAGTGGTTTTCGCCTTGGAACTCTCCCATGGATGCCATTTTTGCCCAGTCTCTTTCTTATTGTTGTTGAATCATGAAAACTGACCTTAACTGAGGCAAGTGAGGCCTGCAGTGTTTTAGATGTTGTTCTGGATTCTTTTGTGACCTCATGCATGAGTTGTCGATGCGCTCTTGGAGTAGTCTTGGTAGGCCGGCCACTCCTGGGAAGGTTCACCATGTTTGTGGATAATGGCTCTCATTGTGGTTCACTGGAGTCTCAAAGCCTTAGAAATCGCTTTGTAACCCTTTCCAGACTCATAGATGTCAGTGACTTTGTTTCTCATTTGTTCTTAAATTTCTTTGGATTGGGGCATGATGTGTAGCTTTTTGAGATCTTATAGCATGCTCCCTGTTGTCAAACAGGTTCTATTTAAGTGATTTCTTGAATATACAGATCTGGCAGTAATCAGGCCTGGGTGGAGCTAGTGAAATTGAACTCAGCTCCCCAAAAATGTGGTTAATCACAGTTTATTCATGATTTAAGTTAATTCAAGGGGCCGCAATTACTTTTTCACATAGGGCCAGGTTGGTCTGGATAGCTTTTTTCCCTTGATAAATGAAATCATCATGTAAAAACTGCTTTTTGTATTTACTCAGGTTATCTTTGTCTGATATTAAAATGTGTTTGATGATCTGAAACATTTAAATATGACAAAAAAAGCAAAAACGAAATAAATCTGTTAGGGGCAAATACTTTTTCACAGCACTGTATCTACTACACTTGCGCTTGAGTTCAGCTTCACAGGGACCACTTAAATCTCGCTGCGGTGTGCTTCGGGAAATGGATGCTTGGCTAATAAAAAAGAAAAATCCAGAGAGAGACCAGTCTACAGCTAACTAAACAACTGTCTGAGAGGAAAGCAAGCTTGAGGATACATGTGAAGCAACCCCCGTTCAGCTAATAGAAATGATGTACAGTTTGTTCCAATCCAAATCGGGGAGGATGGCACACTTGATAGCCTTTTTGCAAACAAACCATAAGATTTCTTTTAAAGGAAGGCACAGGAGATTAAAACATTGGCTGATGTTCTATGTAGAAATGTGATATTAAATGACTAAGCCCAGCTACCCTCCTATACCATTCATCCCCACACTATAGCAGAAAAATATATCTTGCCTGCCGCAATTAGTTAGTACCGTTAGTACTTGGTTATACAGCGCATCTCTGTGGGTTTACATAAGGTACATTTGGGAAAATGAAATTGTAGAGGATTTGTTATGATGCTTGACTAATCCTACTTGTACAACAGTTGAACGAATATATTATGTCCTGAATAACTATGTGGTCACAAAGTGCAAGCTGGACAGGGGCAATAACAATATGACGGGCAGAAACAGCGGAGTTGTAAAAAGGATCAAGGAGTCAGCTGGGAGGGACATCATGTGGAATCATTGTTACAATCATCGACAGGCATTGCATGCGAATGTGATTTGGAATATGCCCTCAACTTGAGTACTCAAAGTACTGAAATTAGTTATCTGCATTTTGAACTTACTGGAGGCAGTACATCAACAATCAGCTTTGTGATCAGATGTGCAGAACAAATGAACTTGCTGTTTTATATGTGTGCCAGCTTGCAAAAAGGTAGAGTTCTTTCTTGAGTTTATGAACTGAGAAATTACATGAATGCTTTCCTACTTGAGAATAAGTCCTCCCTCGTCCATCTGTTCACTGATGTCTGGCTTCTCACATTGTCATATCAAATAGATCTCTTAATCTTTAGATCAACTGAATTTGAAATTGCAAGACAGCAAAAGTTCAAAAGTCCTTGGAGCTGTGGCTTGCACAACTCAGATAGCCAAATCAAAGCCACTACATGTTTCCACATGTGTTACAGCACATGGAGGAAATGCTGTCACTGACACAGATGTGAAATACCTGACTGGATTTATTTAGGTTACTGTTTTTTGACTGAGAGATATGACATTTTGTGTACTAAAAGGAGGACTCAAAATCCCTTTGACTTTGAAACCCCAGAGCTATAAAAGCTGAGTAGCGATATTAGCGATATTATCTTTATTCTGGACAAGCATCTCGTGAATATCCTGACTAAGTAAGGCAAGCATTTTGTTACTCGTCCCTTGTACAAGTGCAAAATGGGATTTTCTGTTTTCACAAAAATAAAGACAAAACACAGAAACAGAGTGAATGCTGCAACATATACGTACACCTGACTGGAATGAAATAGTGAAAAGCAAGAAGGTGCATTTATCACAGAACATCACTGGGACCCATCTACAGAGCATCAGCAACATCGGTGAAGTAAGGCGTCTGCACAGAGCCCAAAGGATACTAAAGGACAACACCCACCCCAGCCACAGTCCATTCACCTTCCTGCCATCTGACATAAGACACAGAAGTATGCCATGCCAACAGCCTACGGAACAGCTTCATTCCCCAGACCATGAGAGTCCTTAGGACTTGAAGTACTCAAACAATGTTGTTTTTTCAACCCTTGTGATTTAGAAAAATGACCATAAATTAACCTTGTTATCTAATATGGGGCAGGTTTGATGAATTTACTTCATATACAATCTATGGTTTGATACAATTCTGTGAGTGAATGTAGTTTCAACATGTACGGTAGGGTCTGTTGTATGAAGTATGCTTGCAGCTATGTAAACTTTCACTTGTCCTCCGTGTTAAGTCGCATTCAGAAATCAACACTTTTCGACTGGCAGGACGGCAGCGAGTGGAACAAGCATATGCTAACGTGAGTTGTTCAGAAACTTTCTTTTTAGTAAACTCTGTGTACACAAACAATGTTCTCAATGCTCGTGTTCATGTGTAGAGACCCTGGTGATACTACGAGCAAAGTTTCATGTTGTGTCGAGCCTTCTTAGTGTTTTAAAAATAGCGATTTTGATGCTAGCGTAAAAGTGCCCCTTGCACTCCCATTGAAAATGAGTTTGACCTAAAAACGAAAATATGGTAAATCTTAATCTTAAATCCTCTTTCGTCGTAATTATGCTTTTACACAAAGGTTTGACTCAGATATACATTCACAAAAAAAAGCCTAGGTTGCATTTTGGCGAGTGTTTCGCTTTAACCCTGTTGGTCTCATAAATTAAATTTGCGTCCTTTTCAATAGAAGACAGCCTCTTTAACCAATGCTACAATATGCAGATGAGGAGGTCAGCCAGTGTCAAAGTGATTAATAAGGCTTCCAAGTCTGATTATTTTGTTCTGAAATTTCATTAAATCCATTCTTCACTTAAATATCACAGTGTAATTACACCCCCCCTCGTAAAGAAAAAAAAAAGGGAAAAAAACTGCCGTCTACAACCGCAATATCTGGCCAAACCATGGAAGGGAATGTCACAAGTCCAAAGGATAAACCAACTGTTGATGCTCACATTTCGAGGCGAAGACTCTGTCTCCCAGTAGCCATGTACATTTTTATTTAAAGGGCTTAACTGACAGATAATAATCCTGATTGACATTTAATGTGTGAGAGAGGACTTTAATTGCACCTAATGCATGGATTAACAAAGATAATCCATATGTCAGATTGACTGTATTAATCCGCGTATTCATTTCACTCGCTAACAATATGATAGCATTTAATTCCTCTGAGATTTGTGGGCACTCTTTAATGAAATGACATGGATTAATTTTAACGTATCAGGAACATAAATTACGAGGTAACTACTGTGTGGATCTTTGTTTCCAAAGTTTTAATTACTTTTAATTGAAGGTTTTTAAGGAATATATGTATGTATAATATTTGTTTGCAGTACACCGTGATGGAGAGGAAATGCCCAAATTCTATAAAATTTAGAAGCCACGTGCTCTGAACTGGTCTGCCCGTTTGCCACATGGACCTCTTCACATTTGAAACAGAGATAGCATGCCGGACACTTCCCTGTGGAGCAGAACTCAGCAGGCTTTTAGAAACAAATGGGATCAAATGACTCACGCCATTTTTTTATTTTGTATTACATTTATGCGGAAACTGATTCTCCGTGTCTACAAACTGTATCCTGCTATTATTTAGAGTTTTCTGTGATGAGCAAGAAATTATTCTTTACATGCTTATGACACCTTCAGGAAGACCTTGATCTGTCTCACATGGATCTAAACTATGTCTCTATTGTCAGTCCCTTATTATCCAGCTTTCCCTTTCTATTACCTTGTTAGTTTGGAAAAATGATCCAATTCCGCGCTTTGTGACAGCCTCTGATTGTTGCAGCTCTTCATAGCACTGACTCCATGTTTTTCTGCCTGGCTGCCCAATTCCACCAAATGGAAATACATTCATTTTCCCTCAAAGTTTTCGTCTGACACAGTTGATATCTTTGGAAAAAGATCCAACAGTGAGTCAGAGATTTCTTTTCTTTCTTTTTTTTTGTATTATTTTTTTTTTGGAGGCATTTTTGCCCTTACTTGATAGTGACGGATGAAGAAGCGGCAAATGGGGAGAGAGAGAGAGTTATAACACGCACAAAAGTTTTCTCTGTCTTGAATCCGTTGACCATGTCTACAATTAGTGGGGCGGCTGAGCTGAAAAATCGTGTACTTTGTGATAAAAGTATGAAATTTGGTACAGATATGGCCAAAGCCAGTCTGAAAATTGGATATCGGGCCATCGTGAACGTTTCAACATGGCGGATGTGGTGGCCATTTTAAAAATGGCCGCCACTGACAACAGTATTCAGATCAATTTTCTTATTTGCATGGTATAAAATATGATGATCTTGTTAGTTAAATCTATTTAATATTAATTATTACCTAGTTTAAGGACGTTTATATACGAAGAATACATATAAATCAATAAAAATTCAAGATTGTTGCCATGATCAGCATGAACATTGTAATTGTAATGAAGTTTTGTATATTGCATATGATATGGTCGATCTCCATACATATTTATACATTTTATCATGCAGAAATAAAATCTGCAATGTGTAACAAGCCCAGAATCTTCCTTTGTTCTCACAATTCAAGCCACCATTTACTTGCAGATATCACACACAAATGTAAGCGGTGCTAGTTAAAATTAGCTAAATGGAATTTAGTTTAATTTCAATCTTTTTCCTCAAACTTCACAAATACCTAAGTCTCAAAAAAAGTGACATGTTGATGTCACCTTCAAGTCCTTCAATTC
>OMLP01022534.1:0-10302 GCA_900302685.1 Spondyliosoma cantharus | reverse complement strand
TTAAGCAGCCAGCGTGTGTGTGCATGAGTGTGAGTTTTGCGCAAATAAACAGGTGAGCCACAGGGTGATTATGTTGTCAACTGTTGCTGAGTCATACACATCTCCACCGAGTTAATTAGAGGTGGCAGAGCATACCTGGGTTTTCACACACGCATAAATACACACATACGCAACCACGTGCAACACAAAAAAATTACAGAGAAGTAGACGAATGATATATATAAATAAACTTGCGTGCCATCCATCGGTGTACACTCAACACCTTGATAGAGTTTGACATCGTCATCCGAGGTTCATGCACATGCACACCTGCAGAGCAGCATGCCTGGGTGTCATCGTTTAGGAAAGCCCCATGACTTCCCATTCAGACCGATTTCTGGTTAAAGCAGCAGCATTCTGGGAAATTAAACAGCTGCTTATTGTGCCACCATGCGATGCTGTATGTTGAACAGAAATACCTATAAGTCAAGATAATTCATCCTTTATTTAGTCAACACTGTCTTAACACACACTTAATAAAGAGAATATAATAAGCTCATCCACTTTGAAAGGGAAAATTGAAACGGAAGGGGACTTTATAGGTGCTTCATATTGATGATGATTTTAACATTATTCAAATTTGACGACAATAGCCAGAATGCACAATGGAAAAAATAGAGAACAAAACTTGACCATGTTAGCCAGGAAGGGTGTAAATCACCAGTTTTGTCATGATAGGCTTTAGAGTACCACAGGAGTGAGTACCCAAATCTGGAAATTGGTTAGCAGTCCCTTCTTCTCAAAGTTTTTTGGATGAGATTTTGGTTAAATGCCTGAAATAAGGTCTGTGATTAACAAAAGCTGAAAGTATCTGTACATTGTGTTTAATTAAATGAAATACGTTGCTAACAAGTGTCTAAATGAGACTACAGAGACTGCCGGGGACATTAAATGTCATCACAGCGAACACCATGCTCATCTACTCTGTCTAAACTAGTGTGTGTGATAGAATAAAGTGTAACATAGACACATTAAGTGTACATAGAATAGTGTATGAGATGGCTTAGCGGTGGTGACCTTAAAGTCATGCGACCACTATATAGATTGCTGATATATTTACATTGGCTTTTTACTTCTGGTGGGTTCATTTACACTTTTGAATTTAAAAACTGTTCATCTGCAAAGATTAACTTGCTGTAAAAAATGTAACAAAAATATAATCTTGTGTGTACCACAACACTGTGGCTTTTTGTCAGGGGAACCAGTGTGATGCCAACTTCTGGGCTAGCTTACAAATGTCATGTCATCCCGGTAATAAGTTATTTGCCAGTATCACTAAGTCTGCCACAATACGGTTTTGATTTGATTCAACTGAGAGGCCTGTAATGGATGCGAGATCTATCATCTGTCCATTAAACACGATCAGTTCACAAAAGAGGCTGCCACCACTTTCTTTCTGACTTTCGGCCATAAAAGAACAACACATAAATAATTGTACGTGGCGAGGTGCAATAAATTTACTTTAAACTGACTCCACTCACACATAAAACTTATCTTAATAACAGGAACAGGAGCATAAGACTTTATTCTTTTTTCTATCAAGGAGACAAAACAAATGTTTTTTGCTGTCACCATTATCAGACGAAGTCTATGGGATTTTAAATTGCATGAATTAGCATAGTAGCTAGCAGACTGTTCCACTACTCATGGCCTGACAAATTATGTATATTACTTATACTTTTTCTTACTTACCTTTGCTTTAAAGCACTGCATCTCCAGACCGAATACTGTCAGTCAGCCTGCATGCATGTTTTTTTTTAAGCTGAAAATGGTTTGAAACATTGTGGCTAATATTGCCATATCAAGGACTGCTTAGTGTGATGTCTTGTTTTTCTGCTGATTCATCTTTTCAAGTCCAAAATATTTCCATACTGTCAGTTAATTCCTGATAGGACAGTAAATATCCTAATCGTCCTTTTCTTGGCTTCTTGTCATTACCTTGACTGGTGCTAGCACCCTTTGACTGTTTAGGAAGGTGGTGGGCTTGAATTGACAAGGTGATAAAGACTTTGCATCGATCTTTGATCGCTGAATCAATGTATCAATTAGGATCGTTGGATCATTATGCCCCTATTAGCTAGCTAGCATGATCAATCAAGAGTTGCACTGAATCGTTACTGACCAGCTAAGCTACAGATCTACCTCAGTATACCCCTGGATTAATGTATACTAGAATTTAAAGTTGATGGCTGCTGAAATGGTACTGAGGGAGAAAAACCTGATGATGTGTCTATAACACAAGTGGCCATCATCACACATAGTGAGAAACACTTGTTTCCCCCCTTAAGTTTCTTTTGACCTGCTCTTTGCTGCTTTTTGTGCTGTAGATGACTGACAGTGAGATCCTCAGGGGGACAGTTTCCCCACCAGACTGACATGTACAGAAAACGTCTACAGCAGCAGATTACATCCAAAAACCTCTCTTTGTCCTCGTTCTGTTGTTGGTGATTAGATGACAAGGTTTACAGTTTCCAGAAGGTGAGATCAGGGTCCCCATCTTGTCATTGCATAATAATCCCTTTTGAGATCACACAACGCCCTGTGGTCATTTTGTGACAGAGACCGAGTCACACCTTGGAAGAATACGCCGGGACAATGGACATTTATGTCTTTGTTTCATGTGGCTGTGTGAATATATGGTGTCGACTCTTCACTTAAAGCATACTCAGAGTGATCATTAAATCTGAGCTGGCTGACAGAAGTAAACAGTGGCTCAGGCAAACTCTTACATCACTTCCTAGTAAACACTGATCTGGTGATTTGTGGGTTAAAAGGCAGATGCCTTGGATGATTCAGGCAAAATTTGGTTGAAAAGTAAAAGTTTATAAAGATGCATGGGTTATTCTGCAGCTAACCCAATGTCAGCTTCGATTGGAAGCAGTCCCCTGTGACCATATAAATTATAAGCACATATAATTGGCATATAGCAAGTGCTATTTGCATGTAGATATAGTCACTGTAAGAACAATTGTATGTAATCTATACATAATGTGTCTCCTCCAGCATCTTGCTCGTTGTGGGGAAGCCCTGATTACCGATTACTGAGTGCAGTTAGAAATGCTCAATTCTGCTCTTTTCCCTGTCAGCTCTCGATAATAAGTGTTATAAACTGGTAGGCAAGACACATATGAACTTTGATTGCATTTCCATGGAGTAATAATCATACATTTTCATCCTTGAGCTGCGTAACTCTACTGCACTCGGTAATCGACTCACAGGGCTTCCCCACAACGAGCAAGCTGCTGGAGGAGACAGGTGAGTTGTGTTCTCTTTTCAATAGAAATCCGGCATAGGAGGCATAGACTGCAGTGTATTGTTGTCATGCGGTCTTTTCTGAGGATGCTAAAACTACATCAGCTAGCAGTCAGCAAACTTGATCTCTCGAGGAGGGGTCTTACTCGGTGTCACGGTGTGTTAGACCATGGATTAAATTTACACCAGAATATCCCTTTAAATTCAGTGGTGTTTGCCATTAGGCACTAGTTTCAGCATACTGTAATTACTAACTTTCACTTACTACTACGTATAGTACCTTCCAAAATATTTTTATGCAATACCACTGGGGCACTTTGACACCATGAGGGCATTAAAGGGTTGTGTGTTAGGCACAACGGAATCCAATACCGCTTACCCACCAAAATTAGCAGGTCTACACAGATTTTTTTAAAAAGGTCGACTCACTAAAAATCATCTATTGACCCCATTCCCACTTCCTGCAGGCAAGGCAGCCCATCTGTGATTTTTATCTGAAGCGCCATGTTGTACGTCACTGACGTCACGTTTCACAAACGTGCCAGAAACAGTTGTAACAGAAGAGAAAACAACAATAGAGCCATTGTGAAAGAAGCGTAAATTATTTTTGAGCCTCACAATCCCATATCTGGACTTTGGTGAGGCCTGTTTGTCATGGTTGTGTTTGTGCTTTGTGTTTCAGAGCTGCTGGGAGAAGCTGGGCATGGTTTTCTGCTGGTCGGAGCTGTTGCCGCGTCACACACCTGCAGCACATTAGAGTAATCAGCGCCTGGTCTTATGCCCTGGTCTCCTCCCTGCGCCCTGCCAAATTATTTTGCTCTAAGTGGTACATGGTCAACTCTGTGATTCTAGTGTTTTCAAGTGTCTCAAGTGATCCAACCCCGTTTCCCCAGTGAATGGACAACTCCACGATCAGCTCCTTGGCCAAACACATCCCAGCGTCCAGCACCTCTGCCACTCTGCACTCCTTGGACTCCTTGAGCATACAACCAGCACAACTGTGAGTTCCTTCCTCCTCTTCCAGCAGAGCCACCAGCCTGAGGAATGCTCACCTCCTTTACCTGCCTGTTGCTCATCGTGTTCAATAAATTCACCCTGTTCCCTCTTTGGTGTCCGCATTTGGGTCCGTTACAATACCATCTTCGCAACGTCATTGTTACACTGTCATAATTTGAGCCAATTGGTCCAGTAATAAAACGTCCTTGACTAGACCGTGGATGTTGATAACGCCTCATCCCTTTGTGCAACAGAATTTAAAGTGTTTGCCCAGGTCTTATGTTTTGATCAAAACCGAGCTGAGCAGAGGTGATAAAAACACGTGTCTACTGCAGAGTCAACTGACCCGGGTGTAAATGTCAAGTGGACACATTCCCATTGCACACAAAAGCCTGATCTTAGCAGATTTACATGAGTTTTTGACCAGTGGAAAAGGGGAATTAGTTAATTTACTTCTGATCATAGTCAAGAGATCAATTCTTTTCCTATCAACGGAAGCTCTGCTGTTCCTCAGGCCTGACAGCTCAGAGGGGGTTGAGCTCAGTGTAGAAAATAACACCTGGCTGTACAGCACACTTAAAATCAGCAATTTACAGGGCCGTCTCATTCACGGCCTAGAAATGATTTATAAAGTTCGGCATGTCGGTCTCTCAGGTGCTTTGCTAAATTTGTTGTGTTAGCACCTTTCATTAGCACTGCTCTGTAGCATCAATTGTGTATCAGCATGCCATCCTTTGCCGTTCTTCGTTCATTTCAGAATCAGAATCAGAAATACTTTATTGATCTCCAAGGGGAAATTGCTTTCATTACAGCTGCTCCCATTCAAAAATGCAGAAAAAATGCAGAAAAATAAAAACTATATATAAGCAAGAATAATAAAAAATAGAAAAAAAATAATAATAAATTGCTTAAAAAAAATCTATATTTTTGATAACACATGGTTCAGTCATATCAGGTAATGTGTTGCACTTTAAAACAATTATTATTAATTGCAGCTTGTTATCAAACAATAGTTTTGTGATATTGCTAAATATTGTTCATAATATTTGGAAAAGAAATAAATGGTTCCATGGATAGAGTAAAATTATTTGTATTTACAGTGAACAAATAAGAAGAGAATTGTAAGTAAGCTTAGTAAGGAATCTTAATGGAATCTTTAATGTATCAGATCACTTCTTCTATTTCTTTTTCACAATGTAAACAATTACTTTCTATAGACCACTTTTTCCATTATTATCATAATAACCATGGTAGTACAATAAGTTTTGAATATGGTATATATGCCTATTTGCTGTATATATACGTTACGTTGCAGAAACCTTTTAGAGTCCACATGTACTGGTGACTGAACGTCATAATAACCCTGAGTGAATCTATAATGGCTACATTTTGAACTGTAAACTAAAGCGAGGAGAAGCTCTGTTTCACATTTCACATGTTCAATTACAAGCTGCATTTTTCATAACTCCTTGACTTAGGTTTTCCCTGGGTGTAGATGGAAATACAGAGAACAGTCCACCCAAAATGTAAACAGCAGTTTCTCATTTCTCTGCCTTAATTTCAATGTAAACCAAACCGATCACTCCCCCTGCTCACGCTCAAACCACCAAACTTGATGGTTTCTTGGTGTTCCTTGCCCCAGGCCACCCATTTGGCACATCGTCCCACACTGTGTGGCTCATTATGGAGGTCCCAGATGAAGGGTATGGACACACAAAAAGCACTGCAGTGTGCTCTCTTTGTCAGGTTTGCTTTTGGAAAGCAGGAAGTTCTTCAGTTATCAGCATATTTCTTTTGCATGGGTCAGATTTAGCCCAGTTCAAATTGAAGTGTTTACTGAGGGAGGATTTATACATCACTATATTCAGATGGATTGCACAATACAAAGTTCTTATGTAGTGACTAGTTGTTACTCAATATGTACATCCTGTAACTGCCAGGTGTAACTGCTGTGTGGCTGAACGAATCAACTATCAAAACTAATGTTATTGTGCTAATATACAGTATGGCCTATGAGTGAAGAGTCTTGTGGATAGCTTAGCGTATCTGACTTGACACTTGATCAAAATGCTGTTTGATGTTACAGCTCACGATGCTACTATGACTTTTCTTTCCACAGTTGAGTTTCTAAGCCCAATTAAGCTTTTACTAGCTTCAACATTACTATGATTTTATTGGGGCAACCCAATTGAGTAAATCCATTTGTAAAGAAGAATCTATGAAGGACTCACAAGCACTCATTATGGATTGACAAATACCTGGTGAAACCAGATCCAGCAGAGGATGAGGGATTCACTGAACACACTGTACTCTCACTTCTCACTTTTGACCCCTGCTTTAATTTCTTCCCTCAGCTCAGATGATAGACATCAGAGCTCTCTGGGGACAGCATGTATTGGCTTTGTGACACGTCCCGCTTCACACGGCAACACAATTAAAACAGGATGTGGTCTGTAATATAAACTGCCATATATCACACCTTGTAATGAAACATTGTATGATTGAGTGTACAGTGAATCCAGGACATTTATTGTGAAGTGACATTATAGTGTGATCAACTGGTGCTTGTATTGAAAGCTGTAGACTGCAACTGGAATCTTTATTGCTGTTAAACAATCTTTATTAGTCATTAACCTTTCCATCATTCCAATTTGTACAGAGTACAAGATCAATACACAATGAGAATTCATGCTCTTGTAAATAAATTATAAAATAAACACGGATGGCTGCGGTGACATTCGGCCATATTTGAACACCTAAGCTCTAAAACAAACTGTCCCTGGATTATACAGCAATAAAGCAATCAGCAAGAGATAACATGAGCTGCATTATCAGCTCATTGAGCAATTGTTCCCCTCAGCGGGTGTGTTGCCACTGTGTTGGCCTGAGCCTGCGGGTCATCTGTTGCTTTGTCAACCCCGATAGCTAACGCTTTCACGAGGCCAAAAGCTGCGTGGCGCTTGTCAACCAGTCCATAATGGGAGACAGGCGAAAGAGGATTGACACTGTAAAGCCATGGTACACACACATATACAGCTACTGAGTCTGATAAGCTTATAGCAAGGCTGGTATTGATTTATGTGTGGGTTTATTGTACAGCAAATCTTAATTTGAGAATTGTGAATTACTTTTAAACTCATACAAAACAAAATAAATGCTCTGGGAAACTGAATAGCAGTCCCACTGAAATTATTATTACTACTCTTAGAGTAGAGTAGCTTTATGGAAATAGCTTGTTTTCTCATCTGATGACAAGCTAAGCAGTTTAGCAGCAGCTTTTCTACAAACCTTGAAATATTCCTAGTCTATCTTACATGATTGGTATTAGTCAAATTTTTAAAGTCAGCATCACCTTTTTCAATAGCCAGCATTCACAACCACCATTTCTTCAGGAAATGCCTACTTTACATATCCAATCTCTTGCTTCCACTCTTAAACCTCTCATGCAGTCTGTCATCCCCCCCTCCGGTTCATAAGTGAGGATGGCTTTAGACCGCATTGTTGTTTATGTTATCAGAAAGTTGGGTGGCCATCACTGGCAGTGAGAGGAGAACATCACTGTGATTTATACATTTACAAGGCATCCTCGGCCAACTACCTGAATATATCCCATGCCTTCTATAGATCAAGTAAGCACTGTAACTAGATCCTAAGATTATTAAGGTTCAATCCCGTTTCTAACAACATTGAAATGTACAGGACAAAATGCGAGACTGTCAAGCACAAATCAGCACTAACAATGTAACACTTGCTAACTAGCGCGTTAGCCAGATTTTTTGCCATTATTTTTTATAATTGGTAAAAGTTCGAACGCATGAAAATACAGACGTTTAAATATTGGCGACAACATACAATAAACGGTACAATAAAACAAGCTTGTATAGACTGTGTGGTCAGGATATGTGTCAACTTTATCGATTGTGGATGATAAATGGGTTTAATTGCTGTCTGTAAATGAATTAGCCTGAGGTCACACATGACAAAGTTCACAACTTTATCGAAAAGTGATATTACTTTACAGCAGCAGTTCTCAGTCTGTGCAGAAAAAAAATCAACAATACATAAAAACTCAGGTCATTTTAGGTGGTTTGAAATGTTCTAAAATTTCTTACAATTTTTTCCATATGTAAATTATGCAAGTTTTTTCAAGTTGCATTTGACCTTAAATGTCCTTTTCCCTCTTATTGCCTCAGGCACACCCACACCTCAAATGCACACAGTAGCTCTGTGCCAGCAGATTGATTGATAACATTCACTTTAAGAAAACTATCTTTTACCTCTTTCACCAAAGGTCAACATGCACAGAAACATATTTGGGTGGAGATAAATACTAGTACTAGGACAACTGTAAATGCATCAGAACTGCAGGGGAATATTGGTGGTTAAAACAGAAAAAAAAACTAAAATCACATGAATGTTATAGCTATACGACTCCAATCAGCACAAACCCTTAAACACAGATTAGGTGTTTGTTGGTCAAACATTCATTTCCAAACCGCAAATTGGTTTACGTGATGATAACAAGTGAAAATGGACGTGACACATTCACCATTAAAGGGTTAGCTAATGATTAAGTTCAAGCAGCTTTAACGAGCTTGATTAATCAGGGTGTGCTAGAGGTCTAAAACAAATTGTAGTCAGATGTGAATCATCAGAGGTGTAGTTCACTATCGTGTGATTCACTGATGGAAAGTGCTGTTGTGTATGTTATTCTTTAATCAGATTTTTGTCATTTATTAGCGACTGGATAACCAACAGTTAACTTTGTTTATTGAGCAGAGAATGGCTGCACTTATTTTCATATTATGATGTATCACTCAGTGTCAGAAGCAGACAGACGTTTGAGCTCAAATCCTATCCTTGAACAGTTGCAAAATTGGCCTGCTTGGTGTGAGTGTTGGCCTAGAACATCTCAAGCAAAATTGGATTATTATGTAACATCACAAAAATGTAAACAAAACAACTTGAGCAACAGGACGAGGTTGCAAACTTCATTCATAAGCTCGGTTGGTAGAGATCAGCAGCAAGACAAACATTAGGGAGATGATTCAAGTAACAACAGAATTCTTAGTTCTTAGTGTCACTTCAGCTGCCGCTTAATCCCACAAGGGATGAATCACACAGCTGGTAAGACTTTATTTTTTGATTACACAATTACAGTTAGTTCCAGTTTTCACTACATTAACTTTTCTTTAGGACAGCGTGTGCTGCATCAGAGCAAAGTAGCGCATTTTTGTATTAATTATTTTTATTGCCAATCAAGCCTATGACCTACATAGGGAAACAAGTTATTCTTAATGCCTGCTGCTGAGTCAGAATCTGGAAATTAAATCTATTTTGTTGAGGCAGAGTGCTGAAGATGAATTAAGGAGGCTTGAGGATAGAAGCTGCTCTGTAGTCTGGTGGTACGCCAGTGGACATTTCTGTTTTGCCACAAGCTTATAATGATACATTCTATGTTGGCTTGCTACCGGCCTATAGCTTGTGTTGGCTAATTATTATGAGGACATACAATTTATAAGGGAGGGTGATAACTTAAGCTTTAGTTCAGTTACTGAGCAACCAAATCTGTGAGCTGGAGGATTACATGTGACCTAGTTACAGTAATTTTGCTGAAACAATGTTTACTTGTTTCTACGGAAGAGGATTAGGGCCACACGTGATTTTCTTTTTTTGGAGTTCTGACTTTAAAGTCAGAATTCTGAGAATAAAGTCAGAATTCTGTAAGGAACCAACTTCAGTGAGAGAGTGACATGAGAGAGTTACATGAAGGAGGGGAGACACAAAAACCCTTAATATGTCAGATTTATTGGAGTTTCTGCGTGTTCGAGGGGTCCCAGAGGAAGCCACTGCAGTAATGGAAGAGCAAAACATGCAGAAAATCCAATAAATCCGACATATTCGGGTTTTTGTATCTCCCCTCCTTCAGGTAACTCTCTCATGTCACTCTCTCACTGAAGTTGGTTCCTTACAGGGAGTTTACCCATAATTCTCACTTCATTCTGACTTTTTCTC
>OMLP01022532.1:0-48288 GCA_900302685.1 Spondyliosoma cantharus | reverse complement strand
CCCTTGAGTGAAGTTACAGTGCAATGCACAAAATGTGTGCTTGTACATGAGACATGTTAAACTTCTGTTATTTATAGCCATTATTGTTATAAGAGAAGGTGTCCAAAGATGATCAAAATCATTTAAATGACATTGTAAAAGTAATTTAAAAAATGTTTTTTTTTTAATTCCAGCAGCCAGAGATACTGCAAAACAATGTTAAAACATGATTGCAATTATTATCTTTATTTTTTTTATCATATTTATGCACTCATGTACATGGAATTTAAATATTATCCCAGAAATAACATCAAAATATTGTTTATTATCAACAAGATTGTCCTTACCATTATAACCGCCACTTTGCCATGTAACACAGTAAAGCCCATTTTCACTTTCACCTATTTTGCTGAATATGGAACACATACTAATAACACTTGTGTTGTCTGTCTGCTGGATTGAGGAGGTGACAACCTGTTTCTGAAGCTGGGAGGGAGATGTCATCGGCACTAAAAGATGAATAGATCAGTAGAAGTGTCACTATCCTTCCTGGCTTATGACACACAGACCAATGATAATTACTCACTAGATGACAGCCACTGTGAAAAAAAAGAAAAAGGAAAAAAAAGGAGAAAAGCAAAAACCTTTTCAAAACTAAATGGATTGCAAATCTGATGAGAAATGAGGCATTACTACCACTAATCAATTACATTATCACTCACATTTCACTGTAGTTCACCCACTCGCCTTAAAAAAAAACATGCTATACAAATTTGCCAATTTCTAAAAATTAATGAAGCAAACGATAAACGGAATCTGCATTAAAAAACTGGTAGAAATGTCCCTAATTTCCACATCTCACACCCTGAAAATGATATGACACAGGCTTCACAACATGTAAGATTTTAGTGAATCCTGTGAAAGAGACTGGCTTGGTGAGCGAGCTGATGATACATGGCGAGAGAGACACAGGAAGAGAAACACTTGCACAAAGGATGAAACAAATCAAACAAATCCCAAAATAAAAATGAATCACATAACTTTTCTAAAATGTGAATTTACTAGATCTCAGATTGTCCAAATCTTGACTTTCATGCAGTTGTTAGATTCCACTACAGACACCATCAATCAATTACGCCTTCAAATGAATAAAATCTCACTGGGCCGTGGTCACAAACATGTCTTTCTTTTTGTGTGTGTTATTTATGAATTCAGTTCAGATTAGTTGATTTGCAAAAGAAGGGCCATGAGAAGCAGACTGACAGTGCCATTGTGCCGCTGTACTGTTGTCGGTATCCACTGAGCCTCGATGTGCGCTGCTCTGCATCCTCACTGCCCGAAGGCTGTTTTCCTAATCATATTAATGAGGGAGCGATGCTCCAACCTGTGCTGCAGAGCCGCCGCCTATGCTCAAGGAGCGGTCCTATTTACACTGTACCTATACTAATCTGACAGCCTTGATCAAGGAACAGAAAATAAAACCCCTAAGGCCTCTATTGATCAACCTTGAGTCTTACTCTAACACCGTTGTGAGGGGCTGGTTAGCTATTACAAATGTTAGTGTGTTCAATGAATTATTTCATCAGAAAAAGCAGGCTGCATTAAGTATTTATTTTGAAGTAAACTATTTCAAAGGGGTGTCCATACTATATGATCTCTGTTGAGATCAAGGTCCAACAGTCCACCTATTCTTTGTGTATATCTACAGTTTGGGGATGAGCCAGTGGAATCACAGTTAAGGAGGACGTCAATAGCAGGAAGCGTCCGCCAGTCTTGTAGGCTCTGAGGTGGGCGCCTCGATAGAGCAGTCTAAACCCTCTGACTACACCATCATACAATTGCAATCTGTGCAAAATCAACACACTTTAATTATTCATGTCATTCAAAAGAGTGGAGGCGAGAATCCAGTGTTTCGGCTCAGATTGTGAGCAGGCTCTGGGGCTCACGCAGCATCACTCTCAGTCTGAGAGGCAACAAACTTTTATCCAGGACCTCCGGGTTCGTTAACGTGAACCTGCAAATGGCCGGGGAGTAAAGTTGAAAACAACATCGTGAAAAAGATAAAGACACAAAGCACAATAAAGTGCAGAGTGCATTTGTTGTAAATAACCAGTAATATAATTACCCGAACAGACCTGCCTTCTCACTGATTTCCTAAATGTTTACTAATGGACTCTCTCTGTTAGCCATTCTATTACAGAGAATTGTTGAGTGTTGCCCTGGAGGCTTATATCTCTCCCAGGGCTGTGGGCCTGGTTAATGGATGACCCACTTGTTAGCTAATTGCTGCAGTGTCCCTGAACACAAAGGAAATGTTAAATTATGTTATGTGGCTGTTAGATAATGAGCCGGAGCAGGCATAGCACTTTGCTCTGAGCTCTATGTACATTCCATACATTCAGTACCACTGTTGTGAACACCTTTAGAAAAGAAAGGAGACTTCACATCCAGGAGAGTGTTCAATGTGTCTTCATCATCTCTCCGTCCTTGTATTCCTATTATTTCAGTCAGTTGAGTATTATTTTTCTCATTCATTACCATGGTAGCATTTTAAGCAGATCGAAGCCTAAACCTGTAAGTCTTCTCAGTAATACGCTAATAAGCTGAGAAGATTTCCGTTCTTCACTTTTTCTCCTCCACACAGAATCCAGGCCACATGTTGTGCTGTGAGTTGTCAAAACATGGAAGCTGACTTCACGAACATCCGCGACCCCGACAGCGCACACGTGTAAATGGTGACCCCCGTAAAGAGGCAGGGTCACACAAATCTTAAACAAGAACCAATCGCCCTGTCTCTTATGTCTGTGCGCTCCAGTAAAAGCTGAGCATCTCACAAAGGAGGAGGCGCTTGTGAGTTTTTTAGACTTGCAGTCACCTAACCTCAACAAGAGCAGACTGATTCAAACCAAATGGACAGCCCTGCTTATTATAAGCCCTCCTGCAAGAAAAGCAGTTCATAAAACATCTTAAAAATGTCCAGTGAAGGATTCGTGTGGCAGGGAAAATTCCATGTTTCTCTTTTTTGTTGATATTTCTATGTAGAAAATTATTTCTTTATATTAACGTGCCAAGTTTGCCATGTCTGTGAATCAAATTTTAATTTACATTTTTAAGTAGGAGACGGACGAAAAATGCATTTTTAAGTGAATGCGGCTCAGTCAGTGAGTCCTTTGTGGCTTTATTTTAGGATCCCTGAAGTACAGACAGCCTCCTCACCTCTTGGACCTGAAGCCAGCAGTGAAGAGGCCAAGCCTGCCCAAAGAGTCTCTTTCACCCTCCTCTGAGGATTTGTTTTCACTGGAGGACATGCTGGAACACAGTGCCATGTTTGAATTCTACTGGCACTTTTTTCAAATAGTAGCCACAGCCAATTGGAAAGGCCTGGCTGATGATTTTATTCAATATTTAACGTCCTAGGGCAGAATCTCTGGCAGCGCGAGGTAAACAGCTACAACTGCGCTGGGAAGGAAATTAAATAAATAACTAAACGTAGATTTCCTTAGATATCTTACAATTGAGACTGACTAAAATCCCAGAAATTACATTTTTCAAGCCCTTTTCATGCCCATGGTTTTGTTACGGCTTTATCATCAGTATCAGCAGCCTGTGTTTATTCAACCCTCAATTACCAAAGGCTCAGCCGGCAGGCCTTTAATTGATTACTTTAATTGATTGGTTGGGGGGGTAACCATGGCTGAAAAGCAGTTTATCTTAATCAGTTGAGAGGAAATTTAGAGAGGGGCTTGATTTCCTCCAGCTGATCACCCCTGTGTGGCATGAAAGTGCAGAGTGGGAGGAGGTGTGTGAAAATTTCTAGTTACACATCTGACACTAAGAAGGGGATGAAAATGTACCAAATGCAGAAAGAGGATAGATTCACAGAATTTGGTTCCGTCCTCTCCGGAAGATAATCTCCTGTGTTTTCCTCATTTTTTTTTCCAAACAGATGGGGGGTCGACGTTCATACTTGGATGCTCAATCCTTTGAGGTCGAACAAGGCCGACCAGATGTACGAATGATGCACAGACACTATGTATAAGCTATTTTGGAATTTCAAAACACAAACAAAATGTGTCCATTGTCTGAGTTTTGTAAAGGGAAATTACATTTTTTGCATTTTCCAATGGGTTTTTGGGGGGGATGTTTTGTCATTTTCAGTTTATTTTCTTTCTATTTTACAATTTAGTAGAGAGAGCACGCACACATTTTCTTTTTTACATTTGTTTTTCATTAAATGAATAGCAGTCCAACAGAAGCAGTCCCAATCGAACTGCTGGTATTCATAAAACATCTGAAGGGATTGGAAGTCTGAGAATGCTCATTCAACTTTTGTGAAATGCTTCTAAATGAAAGGACAAGACAAAGTGCAGTGTCCAATCTTTTTTCCATTATACTACATCCTATATAACCTGATTTTTTTTCTGTAAATTCTGTCAGTATTGATGACCTTTCTGATGTTCTATGAGTGTAATCATTGCTGTTTTACAGGAGCATGTGTGAGGGCTGACGATGATCACAGCCCTCTGTTATGCTTGTGTGTTAGGACACGGTCACTGTGGTGTCGTTGGAGAAACTAATTGTACTTCTTCTATGCCATTCTTTCTATTGACGGGTCCACACAGAAGTATGTTCTGTATATGGAAACAGTTGATTAAAAGCATGCCTCTGTCCATTTATGGATAACTGTGGGACATGTGTGTATGTGCATTTCACAATGATTGAGTTTTATTAAACATAACCTCACACTGCTTTATAAATGTGAGGCCAAGCATGCAAACAGAGACTTGGTCCACACATAGTATTTTGTATTTGGTCATCTTTTGTCTTCTGAGAAAAATTGGCAAAACATGTCCATGAAAGAGGTGGACTAGATGTTTAACACGTATCATAAACAGACTGTTGATCATAATTACACCTCTTTTTTCACACTGTGACTAAACAGTAAAACACAGCTAAAATCCCCATGATACCGGCAAACCCAACGACCTGTCAGTGACAACACGTCACCGTTGACAGGACCAGGGTTGTGAAACAGCAGGGGACTAACTGGAGACTTTCCTGGATGTGAATGAGATTTTTCATCACTCTAAGATAGTTACAGTGAGAAAAGGAGGAGTAAGTATAAGTGCTACCATTCCTCTGTGGCTCCCTATAGATCATATTCATGAGGTGGCCATTTTCCTTTGACGTCGCGCTCAGGATGGGAAACTCAAATGCTGGAATAATTGTTTGGAAAATTATTATCATTTTACCAATTCCAGATTGTTCAGAAACTGAAAAGACAACGGATATTGAAATATACAGAGGGACAAGGGACCATTTTACAAGATAAAACAACTTAGTTGATGCGTATTAGCAACTGTTAACACCACTTGATTACATCCAGTACATTTCACTTCCAGGTTTAAATGAATGTATCAGAGATTCTTATCAGGAGCCAGGAAGTGCTTACAGTTTATCAAATATGTTGTTTTACCTTGAAACATGACCTGACTTCCTTCAGGATTCCCACTATTCGTTGTCTTTACAGTTGCTTATCAATCAGGAAGTGATGAAATAATAACACTTTGTCATGCTTCCCGGTGTTTGTGTGGCTTGCAATCCTGGAACAACGCGGAATGACATATGAGTATTTGAGCCCAACATCAGAGGAATATGACGGCCACGTGGTCAGCAAAGAGCAGGGATCCTCGTTTATGGAAGAAAAAACCCTTGAAACTTGTATTTCTCACCCCCTAAGTGCTGCGTGTCAAATAGAAGATGTTTTTATTTGATGTTTTTAAGAAAACTAGTTTGCCTGTACATGACATACTGTAGGAAACCCTTATAGAGCCGTGACTCCTGCATACATAAAGCACATACACTCTGAAGACTCTGGGGAGAGCCGATATAAATGTGTTGGCGGGAGTATCCAGTGGTACCACTTACTGAGTTATTCAGAATGTTTACTCGAGATAACCTATGACTCTTTTGTGAATTCAATGGGGGTATTAACCTTATCCTTATAATAAAGGTCCCTATTGATCTACAGCTCATTAGTGTATGATGAATTGCTAATGTAAATGATTTGGGTAAAGAGAGTAGAGAAAGACAATTCAGATAATGACAATAATGCTCTTCTACAGCAGTAAAGGCCCCTAATGGACAGCATGTATTGCACTCAGGGAATGTGTACTTAATTTAACCCTTCTAGCTTGTGCGTTTATCTCTGGAGCTATTTACAACTTTAACTTGTCTAAAATTATGACAACACTGACCTTTGCTATCTGTGACCACTCTGACCTGCCTGGCTTCATTCATGTCCGCTTACTGTTTGCCCTTTGCCTGGTGGTAATTGGTCTCTGCCTGGCACTAATGGTCGCTGGATAGGAATGCTTTTTCCCCTGTCTATTCAGAGGATAATGACAAGAGGCCAACATGACCTTGTCTGGGTGGGAGCAGCTTTCCTCCTTCTGAGAGAGGCCACTCCACCAGGCTCCCACTAGGCTCTGGTGTCTGTCAGCATCTGAAGATCCAGTGCTGAAGCGCCACAGCAGGCCAGCCAAGCACAACCTAAGAGTTGCTGGGAGCGTAGAGTATGATGAGTAAGTCTTTCCCATGGTCCTTTGCCCGCAGTCGTTTATGTCAAGGCCCTGTTCTACGCTTGACAAGTACAAACAATAGTCAAGGTGAAATGAGGTCTTCAAATCCAGATTTTAGAAAGATCTTTTCTTTTAACCGGTAAGCCTTTCTTCTACAGTCCCCTAAATACCAGGTATTGGTAAATTCACGGTAACACAACAATGTTACTAGGTAATTACCCAATAACACACTATAATTTACCATATAGTTACCAAGTAAATACCCAGTATTTTGGCCAGTTTCATTGTGTTTACTTTCTTATTACCATTGTTAATTACCTAGTAACACTTTTGTGTTACCATGAATTTAATTAGGTCACTGTAAAAGAAAGGCTTACCTTTTAACCTTTATTAAATCAAAGACGAAGATACGAATTGTACGAACCAGATTGGTTGATTATTTTTTTGCTATCAAATGTCAAAAACCCAATACTGTTAATGATGCCCATTGCTCAAGGACACATGTTTAAATTGTATTATTTTGTCCGACCAACAGTCTAAAAACTGAAAGATTCTGAAGGTTCTATTCACGATTCACGAACAGCAGCAAATACTCACATTCGAGAAAAAAGGGAACCTGCAACTATTTGGTATTTTTCGCCTGATTAAATGACTTTGGCAATTAATTAATCACCCAAATTGTTGCCAAGTGAGATTAATATTGTTGTTCATCATCGCAGTAAATGACTCAACACTTACTCTGCCAGATGAAATTTCTAGCACTGAAAGATGCATCAGTCTCGACTGCAATTTCTAAGTTGAGCGGGAGTCATAAATGTCTATTAAATGCGTAGCTTCATGTCAGACAATAAAGTATGGGGCGTTAATGAAAAGGATTTTAGTTTTTCCGTGTAAATAGGAATCAATGGCAACATTTGAGGAAACTCTGAGGACAGTACATTGCATTATTACACATTTAAAGATCTCCTCTTACAGACTGTCAAATAAGGGACTGTGAAACAAAATATGTCCAGAGGTGCGTTTGCTGCTCAGTGAGCTCAACCGCTGGAACACTCGGCCAGATTATAAGCTTTGTGTCAGAGCTCAGCCTCGGGGTTTTTGTTAGGAGTTATCATGCTCAAAGCCCCTCTAAGCTCTTAGAGCATGTTTAAAACTGTGTGTGTGTGTGTGTGTGTGTGTGTGCGTGTGTGTGTGTGTGTGTGATGTGCACATGTGTACATCATCTGTTGATATTATATATACTCGTCCACTTGCGAGAAGATTGTTCATTTTTCATGTAAATGAGCTCCACAGTGGCATGTTTTCCACAGTGTCTCCACCTTTATCAGACATGACTGAGAGACAGAAACACGGACAGACGCACATACAAACACTATCCTTGTTATTCTCCCCTCTCTACCTCATTCCATTCTGTCACTCCATCTGCCTGCCATCGCTGCGCTACTCTTCCCAGATAAATGTTTCATGAGGCGGCCCCCATATCCTCTCCTGGAATAACGTCCTCTAGATATGTCCAAGAGATTATATGACACATCACTCAGTCACATTTACCTCAGACTGCACATCTCGTGGCCTAACACAAGCGCATCCTCGCCCAGAACTAAGATAGGAGGGGGCTAAAAACAGGGGAGAAGCATATTTTATTACCCAAAACTGACTGTCAAATAGTGTCTGCAGTCAAAGAATTATCAAAGGGTTTATCCTTTTCAGATGTGAAAGTCTAAAGTGGGTCACACGCTACATTCACTGTAATATCACAGTAAATATTCACAAGCTTATCATTATTTAATCATCCCCTAATGGAAAAGATCCCCACCCCAAATATAGACCCACCTCCAAACTTAATAATTTTCAAATATGTTAACAGCCGCAACTGTAAACTTCATACAGTTAGTCTGCCTGTCCTGCCTTTCACTTCAGCAACCGTACCCGGGGCAGTGGAAGACTAATTCGTCTAACACTCTACCTGTTCGACGGCAACTGCTTAACATGTCGCACATATGTCTTTGTAAAAAGAAACATGCATACAAATGAGAAGTACAGAAGAAGAAAATAGCCAAACTTTTTATAAATCTGTAAACTGGTAAATATTTAACTGCATCAAAAATGCAGTTAAATATTGATTCAAATGAAGTGACACTGGAGAGAAAAACACTGTAACGTAATAAGGATAGATTGTATATGATATAAAATTAGGTTAGGAGTGTTTTTGTTTGAGAACTATTTTGTTATATATATTTCTATTGTTTAATGTCTGATGATTAATTAACACTCCAGGATAAACAGAGCAAATATCGTGTCTTATTATCTATAACATCTTCAGTTTTTCTGCCTCATTGTGTGTTGTGACGTCATGATGGTCGCAACATATGCTATATCACTTTGACAGAACGAGGATTCTTTATTTGCTTGTGTTTGCAGCTGGGGCATGCCACCCGTGTAAGCTAATAAAATATGCTTGCATAAAGATGAGTTGTGTGTTAACTGTATGAACCCTGGCTCTCCTTTAAGAGCCCTGCCGTTTAATCAGTGGTAAATTATACTGTCTTGCCTGCCACGGTCGTTTGTCAGCACATATTGATGCCTGCCACAAACAGTGGAGGCAAGAACACTGTTGGTTTCTGTGGATGTTTTTTTTTTTATTTATTTAAAGCTCACAGCGATAATACAGAATTTAAACAGGTCAGACGACAGGCTGAAGTAGACCTGTATGCTCTCACCTCACCTCTCAGGACCTCCGGGTGAATCTGTCTTCAGTTTATCGTCTGAAGATACACAGGTTTTTATTGAAGCTTGCCTTTCTCCGACAGCACTGTACAATATTCTTTTCAATACACAGGTCTCTTTGCTATACAGGTTTCTCTACAGTATTCTATTTTCAAGTCCAGTTCTTAAATTTTAATGCAACGTAACTTCATTGCATTCAAAGTGAGATCAAAGTGTTCTGGTTCTCTGTTTGATGTATCCTCTATTTGAAGTTTTCTTTTTCTTTTTCCAAAGACAGAGAGTGTAAAACAAAAGTTTACATATTCTCGCCTTTGTGGGAGCAACTCCTGCTGCACAATGTATTGATCCCATTTTCTGAAGAAAAAAAAAGAATGAGAGAGAAAAAGTAGAAAGACTCTGGGTTTTTTGTTTGAATCGCGTTGTTGCATTGTCGATACAAGGCCAGCAGCCGATTCCCGGCTCGTCAGACGGAGCTGAACTAAAGTAAGGAGAGAGGAGAGAAAAAAAAAAAGAGAGACTGAAGGGCCGGTCAGGTTTGTATGGTATCAATCTGAAAGAGGCTGATGGGCCACATGTGAACACGGTGACCAGCCCCGTCCTGATGGACAACCACACCCCGGGGAAAGTATCACCCTGTGACAGTGATTGACAGATACAAGAAGCAGTGTTGTTGCAATGTTGAATGGCTAGTTCCCACAACACAAGAGGTGTGATTAGGAGCTGTCAAAGCAACATGAGGTAGCTGACAATGACATCACTCACAGCCAGAGAGTGGGCAGGACTCCTGATGTGTATTCATTGAGCGACTGGAACCGCAGAGAGGCAGGCTGCAGGAAGCACTGTGTGCAAGGTTGAGAGCTTGTACTGTTATTTCTCTGAGGGGATGCAAGTTTTTTTCAGTCAGTGCTACTGAAGTCAGTTTCTGCTTCCACAAAAGTAAAATTGCACTTTTGTTTTCTTTTTTGTTTTCAAAGTGCCACAGTAGATGCATGCTTTGTTATCAGAACTCAGTCTGGAGACTTCCAGAGCCAGAGGCAGAACTATTCTGCAAAAAGCACAATGTGTTTAAAATGAATGTTGTGGCTGATTTGAAGAACACAGTAAGCTCATTTGTTGGGTGTTGTAAAGGGATGGGCACTGAAACCCAGAACTGAACAGACCCCAGAGCTAAATTATTAAACCTTGTTGTAATAGTAATGATGATACATTCAAATGCACTTTAACAATTTGATATAATTCATTATCACATGTGAAGTCAATAGACTTCAGGGGCTGCAGGTGGAGAAGTGAACCAGGTGACAATAACTGGAAGTGTGCTCAAGTTGACGACAGGAATGCTTATTACTGTAAGAGAAATAAAACCTTCATGACTAACAAGCTCTTTATCAATATACCTATTTAACAACATGTAGAAAGCTTTATTATTAACCTTTCACATCCACGGCTGCTATATTTTACACAAGCCTGGCATGCTAGCTTGGCTAATAGTGTTTTGTTACAGACAGATGTAGTCTGTATGTAGTCTGTTTTGCTTGGTTTGCCATGCACCGATGTCTTAAAAATGCGGCAATTTCTTATAAAGTTAGCTGCTTCTGCACAACTAACCAGCCCCTCCTCCCTCTACCGGCCGTACCTGCAGGCACTGAAGCTCCTCACCTGATGGAGGAGGACTGATACTGACTGATGTCTATGTTCTTCCTTCTTTCTAAACTTCACTCAGTGTTTTGATGTCAGGAATATTATTTATATTTATGATATTTTGGGTTTTGTTTCCAGTTACATATCATTCAGACTATATTGTTTTTTTTCTGTTACTGCTCTGGAAACAATATAGATGTATCAAAAACATTTAATTTTGTTCTGATTTTTTTTTCTGTAATATGTTATTTTGAAAAAACTATTACCAAACAGATAAGGACTGTCAATCGAAGTAGTACTGATAAAATACTTCTGATACTAATCTAATCTAATTTGACAACATCTTTTGATCATCGTATGATTCTGAGAAGCACATCAACAGCAGTGTGTGTGATAGTGGGCGTGTTTGATAAAGTCATGCTCTTTTCAAAATGTAAGATACTGTTTTCATCAACAAACCACCAAAACAGTAAATATATGCTTTATATCCTTACTATAATCTGTTTAATTACCCATCCATCAGATTCAATTTTCCTATTTGCTTTAGACTTTATTTTGACTAGTTTCCCTCTATATAACTTCAGTCAGAGAGCAGCATAGCTGTGATGGATATACTTTAAGAGCTGTGCCAACTAAAACATGCGGGAAGGCCAGGCAGGGGCAGGTACAGTGGGAAGGGGGACGACTTGTTCTCTGTGCAGCAGATTTCCCGAGACAGATGCGGACGGAAAGATCTCCCAGGTCTGAAACGCTCAGTTACACAGGAACATGCACAAATACAAAGTGCATTTTATTAGGAAGATTACTGCTCCATTTGCTGACATGAACAAAACTGTCAACCATTCAAAGCTGCAATTCACCAACAACTAGCATTTGCAGAAATATCAGTCAGTAATTGAAAGCAGTTAGAGATGTTTTAAAAGCCAGGAAGAAGGATGGAAAAGACAATTTTATTTGTTTTAAGTTGCATTTTGTGCGTGTCACAAGAAGGCTATTCAGATAACACACAAAATACATTACTAACATACATTATTTCGGAACAACAAGGATAAGGTTCATGGTACCATATCAGCATAAAACAGCTATTTGATGCTGACATACTGAATTCGGATAATGCTCTAGCCTAAATATAAATGCTGCAGAATGGGTCAACCTGTTCATGCTGTAGTCAGACTGAGCATGATGTTCACATTCAGCAGAAGAAACAGTGCACTGTGCAGTGCACAGACTGTGCGTTGTTATGGAATCAGTTCCATGACCCGCATCCAAAACAAACAGCCCCATACATACTTGGCAAACTGCAGTCTAAGGACGTTATTCACTGTTTCAGTTTGGTCAGGGTGTAACTCCTGACTCACACTGTACAATAACATCAGATCTGACTGGTAAACTGTCTGTTACTATACCATACACATTTTTCAAGTTTTCGTTCAAAGGCATTTATAAAAGCAACACGGACACACAGTAGCTAATGGACAGCCTACTACATCAGTTAATATAACACTATTAATAAGATGGAAATGTTTACAATGACACCAACGTTTATTTTTTAATATACATTATGTTCTTTTCTTACCTCTTCCAACATTTATTAGACTTCATAATTATATTATTAAAATATTGTATCGTATATGTATTGTATATAAGTATACTGTAGTATAGGAAAATGGATCATATCATATATGATGGAAAACACAAAAACTAAATTACCGTACATAACACTGACACATTCATTTAGTATTACATAAAAGATCATTCTTCCCACGTGTGAAACAAAAACTTCAATAACTTGGTTTGCTTTTGTTTGACAATTTGCTTATAATCATGAATTTGGAAAATGGAATTCAGTCCAGTAAGAGTGATTAGACAATAATGGCATTAAATGCATTATCGTCCAGCCTTATGTCTGCTGTGTCAGGTTTTCTGAATAAAAGAAGCTGGGCTGAGGCTTACTATACAGACATAATGTTTGACTATATTTAAAGCTGCTGTTAATATCAAAATAAGTGTAAAATATCTCTGTATTCCAACAGCTATCACTGTTAAGGAGTGTTTGCTCAGCAGCCAATGTCTTTCTTCCTCCTGCTCATACAGTAAAAGAGAAAGGACATTTTCTGGTATCCCTGCCAACTTTATCCAATCAGGATGGAGAACTCCATGAAGAGGCGATCTTGTCTGCTTGTAAATGTGCAGAGAGTGGGATCCTCCTGTTTCCTACTGCTCCACATTCATGTGCTGATATAGAGAGGAGGACGGCGGTTGCTAACTGTAAAAATGACAGGAAGTAAGCTAAAAAGACGACAACACTTACAGCGGCTTTGAAGTATGTTCTTTTTGTACCTTTTCCAACATGAATTAGACTTCATGATAATATTATAAAAAATACTGTCCTCAAATTCATACCTATACTATGATGGAAAATACCATGGACACTCCACTGATGAAACTAAACAAAATAATCTATTGTCACATCGTAGCATATCAGTACGAGTTTAGTGTCTCTCTCTCTCCAGGTAAGAGCCTTAGGTTTGTTATTCCTGCCTGATGTACAGTACATGAAGAATATTCTCTGGTGTTTGAAATCTTCCCATAGTTAAAGGTAATTTGTTTGACTTGAGGCTATCTCGGTTCTGTATCAAAGATTTCAGCTGTGCACCATATTGTTATGTACAGTATATCTGGCGAAAAACATCGAAGCACAGAATCCCAGGGCTGTTGTTCAAAGATATAAGAATGGTGAACTGTCTATGAAACTGAGCTGTTGTACTCCTACAAGTCTCTTTCCTCACTTGCCTTTATAAAGTCAATGGATGCATAAAATGATAAAATGAAAACATGAAACTTTAGTATGATCACAATGAGCAGCCGCAAAACTACATTGTTGTTGTTGAGCCACATACAAATGTCGGTATTATGAGCCATTCTTCTTCTCGTTCCTGCACTTCCGTACAGACAGATTCAGGATGATAACTCCCGGTAATAATTAAGCTGATGGCCTATTATGCTGTATTGCAAATCAAATATGTGTAGTATTTGGCGGCGGCTGAAGTGGGGAGTGTTGGCATGAGGCCAGCTTGTATTGCTGTACGGATGAACAGATGCAGGTGCATCACAACTTCCCCGTGCCTGTCAGAGTAGCAAAATGGATCGGTAACAATGGCGGGCCTCTACTTCAGAGTAATTGTGCAAGACGGCTCGCTCCAAACCTCTTTGTGAAGCAGGTGTTTTGAGTCTGACTTCTTATGCATCTTTGGTCTTGATTTTGGTTTAATTTTGATCATATTGGAGCGTTCCTGACCTTTTCCTAGGTAGTAATTTCTGTAAAACTAAAACATCTCCTCTGAAGTTATCTGTTGTGTATTCTCTGACATAGTTGTGACTCATCTCGCTTGATTAGCCGCATTCAGACTTGTTTATGAGTAAGATGAAATAGCACTGCTACTTTTATGTTGCCACGATATTGTCAACTTTTCGCAGTGTTTACCATTACTGCAGTTGTTTGTTTGCAGGAGTTTTGTTTATCCCTTGGATTCCAGTATATTTCCAGGCTATTGGATGTTGTTTAGTTGTCATCAAAAGGAGCCCATCCATGAAAGTTCTTCTGTTTTGAAGGAGAACTGAATTTTGGCATTAAAAATTAAATGGTATATTGCAAAACATCACTTCTTAGATTTGGGGCAAGTGTTGGAGCAGATGTTCCTCCAGTGATCTGTAAATAAGTGGAATTGTATATAAAGACACTGAGGAGGCTGTAAGATATTCAGGAAGCAGCCCAGCCCTGCTTCAAATCCACTCTAAGAAAATAGTGCAAAAAGCAGTCAAAAACTGTTAAAGCGTATTTGATTCTAGCATCTTGTTTTAGTTCTTCTTCCTCTCCCTTTCTCCTCAGACCCTCTCTCATTTCTGCTTGAACTGGGAGTGGAGAGAGGAGGGTGGGGGGTTGTAGGGAAAAAGACCTTGAAGAAGGCTGCGAGATTAAATTAATCGTTGGTGGGAGGAAAAATATCACTAAAGTATGCATAAGTGTAAAAGAAATGAAAACAAACAAACACATATTAAAGAATCTTGAACCGCAGACGGAACATGCCGGAATAAAACTGGAAGCTTTGTGGGTTGCAGCTTCTCCCGTGTGTTTTGGACGAGTGTGCTGGCTCACACGGCTCACATTTTAATGAAATATATAACAATTGTTCCTCAATCAGAACAAGTGCTTGTTTAAAATGCAAATACGCTCTTGTCTGTGACATGCTGTAATTAGACAGAACAATGATGTATTATTTCTGCCATCTTTCTCAGCGCTCATCAAGGGCTTTGAGAATGGGACAATGATTGACCACCTGGTCCTGCTACTGTAGCTAAATTTATTAAACATGCGCTCTTTAGAAAATCAATGCGCGATTGTACGAGTTGTTCGGGGTCAGGGTTATTTTTTCATGGAAAGACATAATTAGCCTGACCTGTGACTTGCAAATGCTTAGGATTGTTCTGCACTGTTACACGAACCATTTTCTTAAACTGTGTGAAATGTTTCAGAGGGACTTGAGACAGAGACTTAAAACTATCATTTTTCACTTTTTTTCCCCCACATTTTATAAACCAGTCGATTAATTGGAGAAATATTCTGAGGATTCGTTGAAAAACTTAAACAACTGTTAGTTGCGTCCCTAATCTAGTTCACAAAGCTGCGTCTCTGTGCCTATTTATCCAATAAGTTGTGATTAACAGAACAGGCTGTTTCTCAGAAGAATGGCGCTTGGAGAAATGAACCCTGCCTTGTCTCTCGAGTCAGTTTATAATTATGAGATTGTCTCTTAATTGAACTTCATCACGGGCGCTCTCAAAAAGCACAGCTCCATGACCACAGCCGCCTGATATATTCAAGCTCATTCTGCTGCTTGGATAAATTAAATGGATTAAAGATTTGATTATCAGTTCCTTTGTGCATTCACGCTTGAATCCTCGTTGTCAACACATCGGTATAAATACAAACATATGTTTTCCGACTCCCTGCCCCCCCCCAGCAGGCATCACACGCATCACACAGCAGAGAAAATAAAAGACAAAGGAGTCCCACAGGCCCTCGTACATGCTCATGGGTTAGGGTTAGGATTTATGACACAAACCACGGGGCCTGTTGTATAGAAGATTTTTATAACATATAACAGATGATTATATTTTACATATTCACGTGTAGATTTTACATCTCTGTTCCACCAGAAAGTGCACCAGTTTACACCTGTTGTTTCGTCTTCACACTTCTAAGATGGGACACGTTGTGAATGATGATAGTAGTTTGAATGTGTGCGTGCGTGCGTGCGTGCGTGCGTGCGTGTGTCTGAGGGGCTGCTGGTGACTTGTACAAGGGTGTCAGGAGCAGATGCAAATGAGTCGAGCGCAGCAGTGTAAAACCAAATCAGAGAAAAAGAAAAAGAAATGAGCGGGAGAGGAAGTGAGAGAGGATGAGGGAGTGTGTGGAGTTCACAGCCTGGGCTATTTTCACACCTGCAGCCACTGAGCTTGTTTTACACTCAGATACACACACACACACACACACAGACACTCGCACACATGTGCACGCACACAGTACACACTTTCTCTCTCTATCTCACACACACACGCGTGCGTGCGAGCACCGGATGACAACCTCATGACACGGCAACAACACACCACAGCATGCCACTTCTGTATCCACTCAATCACAGTCTTGCTAATCACATGCAAATTAATATCCCGTTGTCCTCAGGTCACATCCATCACGTTAACAACAAAATCCACCACTTTGCTTGACTTCCTCTCTATCCCCGTGACAATCTGGAGAAAGTATGACAGTTTTTTTTTGACAGGAAAGCTGTGCCTACTTATGTCCAGCCCTTGATTCCGGCATCGTATCACTTTTTGATCAAAGGCTTTTAGCAAATGACCAAAATCTGTGCATAATTCTATATGAAAATATTAATCAGAGTCTATATTCCCCACCTCTCATATAACATACTCCTTTTTAATCATGGTGTTTTGGTTTTGTGTCCTGTGGAGTGGAAACTTTGTGCATCTTTTTAATGCGATGAATGCAGAGAAAAAGAAATGAACTGCCATCTGCTTTTCTATTTAATACACAATCTGGGAAAATCTGTCCTCAAACTCAGGGATCGGATCGCTCAAGAGCATAATGCAAACATATCGCCTTTTGATCCTAGATTGAAATTTGATTGAAATTGTAAGTATAAAGTGTACCTTTGAATCGAAGCAATTATTATTCCTTTGTGTCTGGCATCAAAAGTACCTCCGAGTGAATCGACAGTGTTCCTGTAAGCGTCAGGAAAATGATTGATGCGCCTGAGTTAGTCACAGTGACTTGCATCACAGTCTTTGAGATTTAATTTAATTTGAATACATCCATAATCATTATCACCATTTTGAAAGGAAGCTATTACAACCATTTGCTGAGACTTCAAAATGTTTTACAACAGGCCCCCGAAAAACATCAAATATGAGCATAGCTGAAAAGTCTTTAAATGCACTCATTAAGGCAATTGAATAATGTTGTGGTGTAGTGATCAGAAAGCAGCTTGTGTTCAACGACGGGTTAAATTATGAGGTGTACTACCTTGAATACAGATGCCTTTTTCAGTATCTCGCATGTTTTGTCAGTAGTTCTGCCACATGTGACATGTATTACTTTCCACACACACTATTAAAAACACTTGAATAAAGGTTTTACTCCAGGAACTTAATCAAAGAAGGGAGTCTTGCTTTATTGAGAATAAAAGGAGTAAAATGAAAGCATTATGTTCTTTGTCATGAGAGACTCAGACCCAAACATTTGAATAGCAAATCAATAGCCTGATCCATCTGCAGGATCTTCAGATGGTACGTTAAAATCTGACTGTGTGGAAATTAAACACGCATTCAGAGAGGAACCCAATATTCCCCAAACCTCGACAGCTGCTATCAGTAGACTTAAAGAGCTGAATCTTTGGTGACCATCCCGGTTTATGCCAACGCTTCACCCCATTAGTGGATTAATCAGTTTGTTGATCGAACAAATATCGATTGCTGTTAATTTTTTGGATCGTTGAAGCTGTTTTTTTTCAAGCAAAAATGCTGAAAATGCTGCTTTTCATTTTCATGTATGAGTAAATGGAGAGTCTTTGATTTGTTGACTGTTGGATGGACAAAAGAAGCAATCAAAGATGTCACTTTGGACTCTCTGTGACAAGCATTTCTCACAATTTTTGATATTTCATAGACTTGAGGATTCATTTATTAATACTGAAAATAAGGGGGCAGATTAATCAGTAATGAAAACATGTTAGCTACAGCCCTGGTATGAAGGGTCTTATTCTGTTCATTATTCAGATTGTCAGATTGTCATATTTCAATCATACGCAAGCATTACAATGTAATCTTCTTTCTAAGTATCAATGGATACACTTATCATGGATAATTTAACCTGCTTTCTGATGTGACACAGCCAGAATGATTTATCAGTTAATCAGGAAATGAATCGGAAGAATCAATGCTGAAAACAACCACGAGTCACAGCCCTAAACTTTTTGTTTCTACGCGACAAAGGCCTCAGTGCATTCTACTGTAAAAATCCCAAACTTATCTTTTTACCTGAAGCTCACCCGTTCAGTCTCTAGACTCCGAAGAGAGGATCAGCGGGGAAGAGAATAACACTTTGGGAGGTTCTTGAGCAAGACACTTAACCCCAATTGAGCTGTCAAAACTCAGTGAACAGTCCCTTTGGTAAATAGACTGATCTGTAACCTAATAAAAATGAATCCCGCTTCTTTATGCATGTGTCAAAGGCTCCAGCGCAAGGCCCTACGAAAACTGACAGATATTTTCTGAATAACCCTTTGAATGGATCTATGTTACTATGTATTTCAGGAAAAATAGAAAACCGCCTCCCTTATATCCCTCAGGAACCCTCACGCACTCAAGGACTACTTCTTTTTGAGATCATTTTTTAATGTAACAAATGTCGACATCCCACCTCTGACCTTTTCTTGAACTCCAACAGTGTTGGTAGATAAAGCTCGTCATGTAAAAGAGAGAGAAAGTTTCTCATAACTTCAGTAGTAAACTGAAGAGGCTGTTCATTAGAACATAAGAAATATCTAACCATTAACTTTTTTTCATGTATATAGTATAGTAATTTTAGCCTTTCAGCCCAGTGAAAAATCATACAGTTTTGAAGTTGTTCTACAGCGCATACACTATATTGATATTCAGGCAGGAATAGAATTCAATATGTCATTCCCAAACATTTCCTCCAGAGAATCACTCCTTTCTCTATAATTTCCATAGAAATTTTGTGTGCAAATGCGGTAATAGACACATTTATAACATCAAAAGGATTCAATTTTCTTTTCAATCACATAACAGTATGAATGGCTTTTTCCATTGAATCTAACAACGAGAGGCCATTACCACATGCTAAAGGATGGGTTGCCGCCACTTGCTTTTATGAAAGTGTGTCAAACAATTTTTCATGTCTCACATTTGTTCTAACCAAACGGGGCCTGTCAAACAGGTTTATTTCTAATTTGTCAGGCCGAGGTCATTTTTATTTTCAATTGGTGTGTGCAATCATCAGTGATGCATATACGGCCTGTATGTATATATACATTTTTTTTTAATGAAGACTTTTATTTTAGTCCCTTTAATACATCCACTCCTCCCGTAAAGAGTGCACAAAGCGCTGTGATGACAACTGGAGTCAGCTAATTGCAGCTGCTAAATTATTTGGAAATGATGACACGCAAAGCAAGACTGTGATTGCCACACAGTGAGCATTTTGCTGGCTGGAGTATGTGGCCAGTGTTCAAATAGATGGGTGATAAAAGCAAATATTTTCACCTCAGTCGTGTAATGGCTCCGTTTGGAGCACTTTGTAGAAAAAGGTTTGCAGCAAATGGCTGGAAAAGGGTGAGTTCCTCATCTTTCAAGTATATCGTAGCTGGACCATTCCGCTCAGGCTTTCTGTGCTGCTGCACTGGAATCTATTCACACGAAGCAATTTAAGTGTACGATCAACATGTAAAAAAGAAAGGAGGGAAACATTTTTTTTTAACTGTTTCACTGTAAACTCAAATTCAAACGTACTGTTATTTTGCCTAATGTCATAATTTATGACAAATATTAGGCACCCTTTACTATTATATTACATTTTTCTTTAAAATCATATAATAACTGTAACTAAGACTCACTTTCATCTGAGCTACAATTAGAGTTATTTTCCTATTTTTTTATTTAGGTAAAAAAAACAGTAACCAAACAATTCAGAGACGGTCATATCTCCAGGATTGTGTTCTTTTTTCCTTTACTGTTGAAATGCGCTTGCTACCATCAACTGAAAGAGGCCTACGACTTTTGACATGCATTTCATTTTTCATCCTTTAACGGTGTTTAAACAGAGTAAGGTCAGTCCGATAGACAATGGCATTGTCCAACGTCAATGCCTGACCAGTCACCGACTTCTGAGGCCTGTACCATCATTACATTCTGATTTGAAAGGCACCAAGGAGCACAAAAAAGTAGCATGTCCCCTCCAAAGTTGCCTGAAGACAAAATTTGTTGTAGAAAAAAGGAGTTTTTAATTTGTGATGTTGCGATGGTTGAGGGTAGGGGTAGAGTGATTTTTGGCCTGACTGATAAAATACATTTAGTTTGAGTCGAAGTATTACCTTGTTTGAGGGGGAAAAGGAAGGTCGTCATGGGTTGGCCTTGGTCAGGAGACATCACCGCAGCTCTCTTGGAGAGGGTCAGGCACGCTTTGATCCCAGAAAACACAAATCAGCGCAGCACGGTTTGACCCTGGATTGAAGCAGTGGAGTTAAATAGCCACAATTTGTCTCTCTCTCCATGAATTCACAAAAGCATAAGATCGGGCTGCATCTGACTAACTCTAATTTGATCGATTATTTGCCCTGGTCTATAAAATGTCAGAAAATGGTTAGAATGTCTCCCAAAGCCCGAGATGATGTCTTGTTTTGTCCACAACCCAATGATATTCAGTTCACTGTCACAGAGAAGAAGAAACCAGAAAGTATTCACACAAATCAAGAAGCTGAATTCTTCCTTTCAGAATTGTATTGTATTTCCATATAGAAAATTACTCAAACCAATAAATCATCGATCAGAATAGTTAACAATTATTTTAATACTTAGAAATCATAATCAGCTCCAGCATAGGGTGTCAGCAGCATTGACTACTCATGCAACCGTCCCTTTTGGTATTCTTGGCAGTGTCATTGTGCCTTATAGTTAATAAGTTGAGCTCTTATTGAAAACACGTCTGATAAAAATGTAACTCTTTGTATACACAGTAATGTGTTTGTGTGGATTCAGTATGTTGTGCCTGTGAGCCTGGGGACAACGTCAGCGCCTGTCAAGTATGCCCGTCTCAGGCTGATGTAATGTTTGTAGGTTTTAAAATCTAACTTTGATTTGAAGACGAGCACTTACATATATTGATTTTTGCTATCCTCATACTTTTTGTTTAAATTGGCGTATTTATTCAACGTGGCTGTTTATTCCATGGCTCAAAACAAGTCCATATCCATGAGTATGGATTCTATGAAATCTGCAGAGAATTGGATGGATAAGGGAATATCATTGTGTTCCAATTATACAGTCGGAGCCGATTTACTCATTTATTTATGCGCCCCAGTGTGGCTCAGATACGAAGTCTCCCTTCATTCCCTGTGGATGTCTCTGCTTAGATATTATTCTTGACTATTCTTTTTTTCCGATCAAACAAGTCACTGAATGGGGGAAAAAAAAAAAAATCTGTCAGTGCATTGATGTCGTGCAGCACAACCTAAAGACAGACTGTGATTGAATTTATGGGTGTTTTATGTGAGCAATGAAGTTTTCATAATTGCATGAAACATCTCAATATCCAAACACAATGCTGAGGGACCTGAGCCTTCCAACTGAAGCGTGGAGCCACGATCTGCTGAGAGCCAATCTGAGAAAACAGCTGCACTTGTCAGATATACTTAAAAGTGACGATATCCTTTGAGAAAGATAAAACAGATGGTAATGAATTATGAGTGCGATACAGAGAAAATAACAGTGGCTTCACTAACTCGGTGCTCCAAGTTGTTGTGTGATCTAATTAAATGTCACTGTAATGACTTAACACTGCAATTAGAAATGCAAGCTAATGAATACTAAAATGGTTGACATTGTTCTACCTAGTATAATAGTTAGTGGATATGTCAACAGTGTGTTGACATCATAACATGTTTTATCTCCAGGCTACTCGGGTTTGTTCTGCCCCATGAGACGGGCTTCCTGGAGCTAAGGGAAAGCACAAACGCCATTTCACCTGACAGCACGCTGATTCTAATTCTCATTGTAGTGACAAGGGAGATACTTCAGACTGGATAATTGTATCTTAGGTCTCCTGCATGCTGCTTATTATTGATTCATAGAGAGCGGCATGAACGCCTTGTAAACGTATAAAAATGCATGCAAGTGTCCATTCTCCTTTCCTTAAAAATTGCAGCTGCAGCTATCTGCTCCAGTCACTTCCAGCCCCGCGCTCTGCCAGCTCAGCTTTTAAGGCCCTGGCAGGCACGATTGAGCTTATATTCAACAAAGCTGACAGGCTGGACAGTAATGCAGTTGTCTGGGTTTTTATTTCTTACTCGGGATCGGAGTTTGAAAACCACAGCACATTAGAATGAAAAGCTTTCCGACATGCCCCACATGAAAAGTTTAACTGCAGCAGTGCAAACATTTAAAGCCAGGTTTCTACGTCTAGAGGACGTCTCCAGGTTAAAACAACATTTGAAAGCTTTTCAGAAGTGGGATTTTCTTCATTCGGTATTGTGTATTTAACCTTGGTGTTTTTTATTTTAAGATGACTGCTTTTAAACATTACAGTAGTTTGATATTTCATAACTTCTTTAAAACTGTCTGACCACACTCCAAAGAGGGATATCATTTGCTGCACAATATAATGGCTGTTGTACAAAACAAAACACATTGAGATGATTATTTTGCAGGCAGTTGTGGGTCTTAAATGCTTAAAAAATGTAAAAGGAAGAAAAAGACAAAAGGAAAAAAAGAAAGAAAAAATATTAATAATATTTTTTTTACTATAATGTTTGAATTTACGATCAGACTTCAAGGCAGTGGTGTCTGGTCAATAGAGGGCACCAGGGCACCGTGACCCCTTCGTACATGCTCTCCACACATTAAGTAAAATCATACAGACCTTGATTGAAAAATACTTTTTTATGATCTATATTTTTTAAATGAGCAATGTAAGTACAACAAAGTAGATGTAGATTGAAAATGTTGTTTTTCAGCGTTGTCTAAAGCTATATCATGGATATCATGACTGAGGAAGAGTCCATCTTATTTAGGGAGCTGGTTAACCGAGCAGTGATGTCAGTGCTTGATTTTCAATAAATGGCTGTTTTCAACCCTTGTCCAATATTCAAGTTACACAATTAGTTGACGAGGAAAATCGAAGTGAACATGTACCCAAAACTGTCCATATTTACCTAATCTTAAAGGGCTCCAGAAATTGTAATGTTATATTTCATTTGGCAGCCTATCGATGGTATCACATACTGTACCTTTTAACCCTCTAATTGGAAAAAGATGGAACAGTATGTGAGAGTGAGGAAGACAGTCTGCAATCTAGCTAACTAGCAACTCTGTCTACTATTGTTTGCACTGCTCTCTCTTGATATAGAACATTATATGACCAACATGGTTATTATGTTTAATTTCATCGGAAACAAAACTGTGCCCAGGCAGTCTACTGCATTGTTGGCAGTATATTGCTCTATGAATAAACAAATCTCTGGTCTTTGAAGGAGCAACAAAGCACAGAGTTATTATTCTGATGGAGACTAAAGAGGTCTTGAATTTCATGGATTTATCACCTCTTGAGTGCTGAAACTTTGCTTCAAAACCTCAAGTGAGCCATCAACTAAACTCATCCTGATAACGTTAAAAGCAATAACACACAGATTGCACTACTCTCTAAATATTTAAATCACAAAAGATTTTTCTATGTCCATTTTTGTCCCCTGTGATTTCTGGTCAGCATTGTACACTGTTGTATGTGACAGAGCCAAACAGCAGGCTTTGAGGTTACCTCAAAGGGCCTTCCAGTGTAATAACAACACAGAGGTTTACTGGTTACCCAGAGCTGGGGGCAAAGAGAACCCGGCTGCCAGGCAGCTGGTCCTCTTCACATTCACTTATGGGGACACCCGCAAAAAGCAAGCCCACACTACAGCTGGAAACCATCAGGATGAAAAGTTGAGACTATGGGCCTTCCCTCCTTTGCTAAATCCTCCCCGTGCCCAATGACTGTCTTGGCACAGTCTTTTATTTGCTCATGTAAATGTGTCATTCTCAATTTATTCTTCTCATTTTCAAAGGATAACGGAATTAACCAGACATGTTCTCTAAATGAAAACGCTGTTTATTTGATTTAGCCCTTAGATTGATCAGTCATGAAAATACATGTGTCACCAGATTGATCGTATCCTCCAGACAATTTCACTTGCTTTGATTATTTGATTTGACCTGAGGCTACAGTACACCGCAGCCGCTTTTTGTGACGTGTGTTAAGGCTCCATTACAAAACATACATTCATAACAACTCCTGGAGGTTTCTCCACTGACCAAAAGAAAACACCTACAAAAGATGCAAATGCTAGATTACCAGAGTGAAGGGGATGAGCAAGAGAAAGACAAAAACAACCAATTCAGAAACAAGAAACAGATAATGATCAAATTTTTTTTCTTTTGGGGGTGGGGGGTGCGATGATGAATGAGAATAGCCAACAACAATTGCTTCAATAGGGAAATAGGAAATTACTAAGTATCCTCTGCCTGGTCCATTAATGTGGCTGGGACATGAACCAAGACTTCCTGAATTGACAGGAAGCCATACACATGTTGCCACTGAGTGATGGAGTGTGTACAGGAAAAGGGCGGGGCCGGTGGAGGCTTGTGGACCTGGCATGCCCAGACAAAAACATTGTGTGATGAGCGCTACTCAGTGTGTTTAGAGCCTGGGATGGCCATTCATCCACACCAGTTAGGCCTCCATGGCAGTGATTAGCATTGTCATCCTCATTTCCAGGCCCTCTATGCAGATGGCCCGCACGCTGGAGGTGCCAGCGTAAGAGTGGCTGTTCTCTCTCACATAATCACTCTCTGGCCTCTGCTCTCATCGGTCCTCTTTATTTCCATAAAAAAGTATTCTAGGAAAATTTGTATGGCCGTTTTATGTTCCTTCATTATAGCTCTGGATTATCAAGAATAGACTTTGCCAGCGCCCATGCACTGGATGGATGTTTCTGTGGCGGTGGTGACGCAATTGTGGTGTTTCTTTTGAGTTGCTCACACTGGCATGGCCAACATTTGATCTTTTTAATCGAGTAAAATCAGTTTCATACTGCAATATAAAAACACATAGCTGTAGAAGATGACAGTTTAGCGCAGCAGAGGGAGAGGTCTGATCAGCACACAGCCTGGGGCACTACAGGGCTGCCGTGGGCTCTTTGCGGCCTCTGTAGATATACGCAGCAATTAGGGCCCCACTACTAGACCTGTGGAGAAGAAAGTACTGCAGACAAACAGGACATGGCATGTCAGTTTGATACCATATCACCATGCAAACGTCTGATGAACTCATTTAGAGCCTCTGACAACCTTTGACTCGTCTCGCATGGCCTTTCTTTTTGCTTGTCTGTACGTCTCCTCGCTATTCCCCTTCCCTCATCTCCCCTGCCTTTGCTCTGCTCGCCCCTCCTCTAATCTCAAAGCCAAGATGATAGGCCTAATAATTAAAGCAATTCTGTATGGGGTGGAGAGCTCCAGAGCATCTGTGTGTGTCAGACTCCTGACATGATACAGAGGGACAGCACAACTATTAAATATCCATCATGCCACGCCACATCAGTTCTAATGCAATCAGAAACACATGAGTACGCCGGCTAAGTCCCCTTCCATCCACAATGATTAAAGAAGTCTTTAATTTCAAAGACAAATAAAAAATGCAGGATCATTTTATCAAAAATGTAAATGACCTGTCTCTTTGCATGACACTTACCGCCGACAGAGCCGCAGCTAATACGAAAGCCTGTACTGTGAACGGCAACACAGGGACTACCTTCTCTCGATGGCCATTATTCTAATAAGATGTTAGTGTCCCCATGCTGTACGCTCTTTACACATCCCGCTCTTTCATGTGCGATGTCTGACAGATAAAAGGTTTACAAGCTCATAGAAGACACCCTAGGACAGGGCTAGACAAAAAGATTGCAGCTGAAAGACAGTGAGGTGTTGCAATTAACAGGACGTCGTCTCCCTACAGTACAAGATCATCTCTCCTGTGCAGCTAGACTGAACTGCACATGTGTTTCTACCAAAAACACATTATGTTTTCAACCTTTTGTAAGTGCTTTTCTCCGCATAACAACAAGAAATAGAAAGCACTTTTATTCTGATAATTAGAGAAACAATTTTCAGGCTTCCTTCTGCGTTATCCTCAGTAATTTAAAGTAGGTTAATTGTTTTATTTGTCTTGCTTGGATGATTATTAAGGCATGTCTTATTTACTGTTTGTCTTAAAGATTAAAGTCATTTAAGAAAAACTTTAGCCAATCTGATCAAATATCCCGGAAAGCAAGTCACTGAGTATGAGGATATTTTACAGCCAACATGAAAAGTATTGAGCAAATAACAATGCAACAAAATGTCCTATTTAAATCCATGTGAGGGGGATAAAGGACATATCAGCGGCTTTACCTGGTTTAAAAAAATGACGTTTGAATTTGACAGCAAAGGCGAATGGATACACAACAACACAGTCAGTGTGCAGGAACCACTGGGGGATGTCAGAAGTGGCTCACAGTTGGCGCAGCCCATCACCTCCGTTGCTCTCATGTTTATGTAGAGAAAGACTGAACCCTTTTGATTCTACAGTGAAGCTTTTGATTTGGCGCTGAGTGTCTGCTGGCAGCCTTTCAACACTGTTCTTCGGGGTTCAGGCGTTCACTAATCAAGCTCAGGTGGGGCAGGGGCATGGGAGTGTGACTGTGAGTGTGGATGACGAATGTATGGAGCTGGTAAAAGGATTATTTGGGAACAACTTTTTTCATTTGAGACAGTTTTTTCCATCGTCCCTTTTACTTGTCCCTGTGTTACCCCGCAAACCACAACCCTTTGCTTGATGTACATGTAAGCGCTGTCTCTGCCAAACAGAGGCACTGGGAGGCTGATGAAAACATTACTTATTCACACAAACTTGATTCAGACATAAACAACTTTAAAGTGCACGAGAAGATCAGGAAGTGCCTTGTCAACAGCTCCAAACTGTCTTTGATGCAAGTTTCTCCAAAGTTTCTGTGAGTTTTAAAAAAAAAATCATATTTTTGACAAAAGATATTTGAAGGGCCGTATCTGTCAACTATTTACATCCTCATGGAGTCTAACTAGATATAATTTAACTTATTGTTTTCTTTGACAAAAAACATTACATAGTATGTATTATTGTTATTTACAGTTGGAATAAAGAGTAGGGAATATTTAAGTGACACTTTTTTGCAGCTTGTCTGACATTCCTTTTATGTGCATATGCACGTAAGTGCGGCACGGACATGCCACTGCTGTTATACTGGTGGTAGCCATGTGAAATCCACACTGCATGTCAGTGTTTCATGCTAGCATGTACCACTTCCTGCCACCAGATTTGAACTGGTGGTCACCCTTTAGCTTGCTGTCACTTTGCTCCTTTGCTAGTCGCCAGTGCAGCCAAGTGGCTAATGCAGGTCCCTGGACACTTCCGAACTAAATTGCTCCCAAAACTTTGGCGGCTTCTGTCAAAATTATACTGTCCGTTTCTTCTTTTTGTCATTTCTCCTCTACTTTTAACTCATGGGGTCTGTAAAAAAGTGAGTGCTTGGTATAAAAGGTATTTGAGTCTGTGCCTTTGCTCGTTGTTTAATAGCTTTGTGAATGAAACAAAGCTTTGCCAGAGAGAATTTGAATTAACCATCTTTGTAAATCGAACAATCCCTCGTTAATGATAAACTATCGTGCTGACATTTTGCATTGTCTGGAAGCCGATTGATTAGGGATGTGAAGCAATGCGTGGAGATGGTTTCATGCGGTGTGGGGCACGTGGGGTCAAACACAGGGGTACTGTTATTCAGGAGGGTCCCAGACTACATTAGCAAGTACCTCACCTAGAGATCCCCCAAATGATCGACTGAGCCTGTCAACCATAGGGTGGGGGCGAGGGGCGCCGGGTGTAGCAAGTCAGTTAACATGACGAGGGAGCCATAGAGATAAATCACAATTCACTCAGGGAGCAGTCACACTCAATGACATATTCACTGGCTGGCTCTACAGCTCATTTGATAACGCTCTTGCCACGTCATTCATTTCTCTGAAGGATGAAAGGGAGGCTGAAAATGTCATCAGCTCACTGAGGCAGGGACGCCAGTGACTCAGAATAAAGAGGGAGGGAGGTGCCTCATAATTAATTAAGTTTTTTAACCCTGCTACAGCCACAGAGACATCCCCCTATTTTCCGGGGGTCTTTCAATTAGACATGCGTTGTAATTAAATGCTGTGTCACAGTGCTGTTGGGGCTTGCCAGATTTATGTCCCAGGATAAGTTACTGCCATTCATTATCATGATGGATTGCGCAGCATAAAAGGAATATTGTTAGGGTTGCTTTAGGAAAGCTGTAGCAATTGCATAATAATGGAACCATACATATGGAAACTGTTATATTTCTGTTTTATTTCAAAGCGGCTGTATCACAAAGAGGATCAGTAACCTCAAGCTTAAACACACTAATCTCCATCACCTCATAAGCAGTGTTTCTATCCACATGTTTCTGTGCACGTTTTGGAATATTGCATTAGAAAAGGTTGATTGAAAACTGCAAATTGAAAATAAATACAATGAAAAAAAACTTCTTTAATTTTGCAGAAACCCAACAAAACACATTTTTTGGCTTTTTTTAAAAAAAGAAAAAGAGTTAATAGGCTTAATGAAGAAGAACAAGAACAAGAAAAAGAAGAAGTGTGTGTCCACTGTTGGCATTTTCCCGGGTATTCAAATCAAATCAATTTTATTTATACAGCTCAAAATCACAATCACGTTGCCCCAGTGGGCTTTAAAATCCGTACAGTTAACAACATCCTCTGTCCTTAGACCCTCGATTTGAGTGAGGAAAAACTTTCCATATTGAGAAAAAAACCTCACCCCAGACGGACAGACATGCAGTAAATGTTGCATGTACAGAAAAGAACAAGTTGCATTGACCGAATAACTGATACAAATTATATAATATATGTAAAGTTTGTGGATCCAGGCTAACAACAACAGATTTTACTAGAACCTAAATAGGACGGCCCCACTTAACCTTGCTTCTCATCTCGCCCAGTGGCCACTCATGGTAGTGCAGAGAGACAGCTGTAGAAACTGTCGACAGGACACCACCAACTGCAAACAAGAACAATGACTCCTGTTATTAATTTCTGATTTTTGGTTTTCAACTTTACTGCACATATTCAGTGGGCTGCAGCTAGAAAGTAAACCCAGAAGCTAGAAAAACTTTTGTTGTACATGAGCAATTGTCATTAGTTTAAATAGGTGCCATGTTTGCACTTCTGCAATAGGCCATCTACACAAATCTACACTAACAACTCTACTTCTTATACTTTGGTTATTAAGGCTGTTCTGTGCAGAACATTGCCTATTCCACCATCTGATGACAGATCTATTCAGATATTCACTCCAAACCAGTTGATGGAAAGTTCACTTTTTTAAATAAAAACAGCTACGGGTAAGATATATTGCGTCTACCCCATTAAGTTTTATAAATTATAGCTTTGCACAAACTGCTTTATTCCCAGGTCCATTCTCAATGGTTTCTCTTTTGATGTATTACTGTATCTCATACAACGCACTCCTTCTGCCCGCTCCCTTTTATTAAGAGTAAAGAAAGTGAGCGAAAGACACAGAATGAGATTAGCTCCTAGGTACTCTGGCCTTACCACGATATCTGGCTTACTGTGAAGTCAGAGAAGCTTGAAAATGCGCCAGTACAACAGAGGCATGGCCGAGACACTCATCTTCAGACGTGTCTTCAGGTCATGGTGTTGTCATCTCGACAGTGCAGCATGATGTACTTTCAAGTCCAGAATGCCCACCTCGCTTCAGAAAGTCTCCACCAGTGTCTCTCAGTAAAGCCCGGGATCACACATGCCATGTTGTTTTACTCCAAGATCACAACAACACCCTAAAGTTTGTACGAGCAGCTCCGTGATAAATATTGACCCTTTTACATAATAGTGGATTATCTTTGCTACAAAGTTATTTCATCAAAAAACAAATTTTGTAATGCCTTCCTTTTCAATTTCATTTACATTATTGTTTCCCCAACATTAGAATAGTGGCAACAGGATGGAAATACAATACTCACAGCTGGTGGCAGTTCTTCAACTACCAGGTTACTGTTTTTATGCTGTTGTTGCACTTTAGGAGAACCAAAATGGAGTGATTGCTTTTTCTATAATGGCTCTTTTATGTGTGCCTGTAATTCTGACTTGGCCGGCGGTGGTGAGGATAACAAATGCCCTCTGAGCGACCAGCACAGACACCACGACTCAGACATTGTGTAGACTCAGATGATTTATTCTCTGTTCCTCTTCAGCGGGTCAGAGGAAATGTATATCATAACATAAACACATCCGCTTGCTTTAAGGTAAACTGTGGACCATTAAGTTTAGCCAAAACATCCCATCCTTAAAGGTTTTGACAGACAAGGTATTGGGATGTCTGGGTCCACAATTTCCTTCGCCACCCCAAAATATCTGAATAAAACTTTCAAAAACAAACAAGTTCAAGGCATTTGCTACGTTTTTTTTAACATTTTGTGTACATTTTAACAAGAATACACCCACATAGACTTTCAATATATCTGTCCTAAAACCAAGCAAGTTTGTCATACTATTTGATAAATCTGCATCGGTAGAACGTCCTCACCACAACTTCAGTTTTGTGCTCCATGGACGAGCCTCATCCAGCCATAATCTACTGCACACTGGAAGATATTTTGGATTTCCTTTTAAGGGCATTTTATTACGGGCCTTGGACTTGGTCCTCACATGTTGTTTTGTTTGACAGTATAATATGATGATGAATTCATCGAAACATTGCACAACATCAAGAGTTATCAACCATTTTTAAGTACAGCTCTCCCAAATAAATGAGAAAAAAACATCATTATAAATAGCCTAATAACTAGGCCATGACAGGAAATTAAGTCTTACTTCACCATTTTAATTCTCCTTTTATACTTTCTATTCTTTCCACCTGCGATGATTCCATTTCATAACAGCATTTGAGCTGAAGTTGAAACCAGCATGGTGGTTCTAGACCACATTTAGATATTAAAATAACGAGCTTTGAAAATAAACCAAAAAATACATTTTTTTAATTCTATTTCATATATTTTACATCTGACTAGGTGATGCTCTGAGTTCACAGCCTACTGGTGGAGTTGCTGCTCTACAACCCATCCAGCAGCCCAAAAAAAATGTCACTGGGACACGCCATGTGCTCTGCTTCATATATATCCAGTACTTCCCCACACAAATTGATGTAACAGGAGCCCTGACCCCTATTTTCCTTTATTTTTTCTCCTGCTTGGTTAAAAAGCACAGTGTGAGTGTTTTCTGTCATTGCTTTTTCTTGCTGTCCATCTTCCTGGTTGGATTCTCAGTGAAATTGCTGTACGCTATAATAGACTTGGCCATTTGGGGCTCCACACAATGAATGTTGTTGTAATTCCTCCTGTCATGGGGCAATGAATGTTCCATGTTTTTTTCCTTTTGCTTGTTTCCTACATGTAGACAGCAATTTACATGGAGACATTAATGTAACTGTCATGTTCTATCCAAGAGCGCTGAAGCAGAACTGCTAAAAGACAACCCAGCCACAGCGCTGATGCTCCCGGCACCAAAGATTGAGCAGCAATACAAAGTTAATGGAATTAAGCAAAGAATTTACCCCATCCACCAAAGCAGAGACAGGAAGAAAAAAAAACATTTAAATAAGCTTCGGCTTGAAAATAAATGATAAAAATAAGGAACTCAAAAGGCATTTGGGAATGTAATGTGTGGAGGGCCTTAAAAGGGAAAGTGAAAAAATGCAGTGCATCATATTAACTTTGGCGGTGCTGCGGAATCAGCTTTTTGGTGTGATCACTCTGCTTGGCTTATTGTTGTCTAAAAAAGCAATCGGGCAACTATTATATCAAATAAATTTCCTCAGCTAAGTGTAAGCCTTCCAGCAACATCGATGTGAGTGGCCATCAGGCTCCTCGTAATGCTGTTATGCTGTATTTCCCGCCGAACTCTGCACTTCGGCTGGGGGATTATTTTATGTCTGAGCATGACAGGTGGCAGGGGAGCTCGACAGACACAGTAGAAAAACAAGGTCTTGTAGCTCTGTATTACATGGTCAAGATCTGCCTCATTTTCACCGGGGACCTATGCGAACATAAGCCGACACTAAGTGGAAGGTCAGTGTGGTATTTCTCTAACAACAGTCCGTTGTCAACAGCCCAACAACAGGAAGAAGGATGGCCACACGATTGCAGCTTTAGGAATACAAAAACGTACAGAGACAAAAACAAGGAGTCTACATGATGAAATGTGTCAGCGTCTTATGAGAACTGCGTTTTCCAGTCGATCCGTGTACAAAACCTTATTTATTACAGGTTTCCACTTAGTTGTAATTTTGAATTTGTGTTATTTAGGGAGGGAGTACTGAATCAACAAGGTCAATCCCTCAGACACAATGACAATACAATGTACTTAAGTCTAAATTGTGAAGCTAAAAGAATTCTGTAAAAATTGTTTTAAAGGTGTCTGAATTGATGGCGCACCACCTCTGTGGAATATAAAACAATCTGAAACAAAGCTACTACGTTTCTGTTCAGTTCTGAAACTAAATGTTGCAGGAAAGATTATAACAAGGAAATTATCGCTTACGGTTGAATTCAGTTCATTTTTCTGCACATCCATCCATCAACAACGCTCAAACCTGTCAGGCCTCTAATTGTTTTGTCATTAATAATTCATTAAACCCTTCTTCATTTATTCATAATTGTTTTTGGTGGTTTGATCCTAATCGTGAGCCATAATGTTGATTGGGATCGCAGCTTGTGATCCTTTGAGTCATTTCTTCGAGTGACCATTGACTCTTTTCTACATCTTCAAACTTTCTCAATGTAAACAGGCCAGGAAAAGTTTACATCTATTTCAGTAAAAAGTCACTGTGATCAGAGGTTAGATGTTCTTATGCTTTCAAGTAAAACATTGAACAGTGGGCCAACAGGTTCACATGAGGTGATTAAACAAAATGCATTATATTACTGACTGATCATCCAAAGTCTCCTTCATATTGAGAAACACATGCATATTTATACCATATTTCCGGAATCTGTTGTTTTGTTCCTTCTTGGAGGTAAATATTTCACTGGGCTCCAGACTAACTCATACTGGTTGCACTGTTGCACCAGCACATAATTTAGGTGAACCCAATAATACATTTTAATGTCATTTCTTAACACATTATGTAAATTATTTTAAATTGAACAAGAAAATAGAATAGAAATAGAATAAAATATTGCAAGACATTTAACAATTTAACAGGGAATTGTAAAAAAAGAATAACATAAATAAAACTGCTCGGTGTCAGGCTCACCTGTGCAACCAATGATGGTGTCATACTTGACAGATTTTTGGGTGTGTCTGCAACCAAAATAGTTTCCACTCTGGAGCCCTGATTAACCCATCGTGACTTATGAGGAGAATGTAATGGCTGTGAGGGAAAAAAAAAAAAAAAATTAATTGTGGATAATAGAGTAAAATGAAATATTATATGAATTAAATTCTGCAAAGTCTAAAAATGCATATGGCTTCTTTTTCTTGTTACTGTATGTAAACAAAATCCTACTAAGTGCAATTTTAACAGCGACTTAAGCGAGCATAACTCAAGACAACCTTCAAAATGCAAAGCCCATATTTTAAATGTTTTGTTTTAGTTACAATAGGTTATTGCAGGTGGCTGTCTCAGATAACATACTGTAGGCTGATGATCTGGGTTAGACTCACAGCAATTGGTCCACAGCAGAAAGTGTAGGTGATATTTAGTGTAGGTGTTCTGATTCATTAAAATAAAACATGGAACAATGTGCCTACGTTTATATGAGAGTCATTGTTTCAGCTTCATAAAATGCTTCATATGACTCACTGATTAATCCATGTTATTATGTCTTACATATTAAGATGTGTACCACATTTTATGATTTTTTTGTTGTGTAATTCCCTCTGAGGGGTAAGTAGTCAATCATAATAACTTCTGAAAAACAACACATCAATATTTTGTTATAAACTCCTAATTACTGATGAAACTTTCAGCACAGAGCAATCATTTAGTCATTTGTAAACACTGTATATATTCATTTTTAAATACTTTAATGCGTTTTTCTACTTTTCAGGTGTCACTGTTTCCACTCTCATGCGCTCAAATTAACAGGCACAGTCAAACCTCCTCCATTACTGCGCAGGACATGCATTAATTTACTAGAAAGCGGAGAAAGAATAAAGCAAAGAAGCCCCCTGTCTTCATCCTATTAAGAGTGAGCCCCTTTGAACGCATCACTTAAATGTAATTTAGTGTTTTATTTGAGATTTATTCAAAATCAACCGCGATAAACAAAGCATACTTTCCCCATGAAATCCAATAAAACTGAGTGCATGTCACAGAGCCCCTGACAGCCTTGACTTCAAAAGCATATGGTTGGAGATGAATGCAGGAGTAAGGGGGTGGAGGGCATGATTAGCAGCCCACTTGGCTTCTCTCCCGGTCGTATGTGCTGTATACACATAGCATCAGTCACCTTCCCATCACCTAATTAACTCCTTCACCTTTACACAACAAAGTAGCATCTACTTCAAACTGCTCTGTCTGACTGATTCGACGCAAATGCTTTATGAGTATTTTGGAATGAAAGGTGATTTTGAAGATGCAACATACATTGCTAATAGCCATCAAATGCCTCACCGGCTATTTCTTTTTTAAGATGATTAAAGCTGTTGGTGGGTTGTTGGAGGCTTACCTGACCCAAATGCTGGCAATTTTCAAATAAAAATTGCCAAGTGTGGTGTTGTGAAATAGTGCACACATTTGTAAACACACACACACTTGCTAAGCTTTGTCTTCACGCTGGCGTTCAGCCTCAGCCAGCAGCAGGTAAAACTTCTGCAAATTATAGCCCGAGGGCAGCCTTTGCTGCTCAGTGTTCAATGCTGTTTGATACTATCTGCCCGGAGTTCGTTCAATTCCAAGTTTCTGTTATTGAGTTTTTTTTTTTCCTTTTTTTTGTCATTATTCTATTCGTACCACCTGCTTTCCACAAGCATTTACATAGAACAATGATTCTTTCTGAAAATTTACATGCATTACAAATTAGTATTTTTGAAAAAGTTGTATTTTTATTGGCATATTTTTTAAATTCTGTTTAAAAGGAGTCTTTTTTGGGGGGGTATTGCAAAATATGTGGATTTCTTTTAATACTAGTGCTGCTATCAAGGTACAGGCCTTAAATATATTTTCTCAGTCGTGTCTCCTCTGTAATTGTTTTGTAGTAGTTTTGGCAGCGTGTCATGTTTGGTATTTGTTCCACATTTATCTTTTATTAAAGGGCTTCTTCTACACACTAGAACTTACGCTTATTGGTGTTTTTTGTTTTGTTTTCTAGATTAAAATGTTCATTTTCCCATTTTATCTCTAGCTGTGGTGCTGACATTCTTACTGTAGAGCTCCTGAATGAATGTAGAGGAAACACTGTTTATTGCATACTTTAAAAAATAAAATAAATAACAGCATGTTTTCATCTGTCCAGCAGTGAGAACAAAAAGAACAAAAGTTTATATGGCCTCCCTGTGGAAGCAATGCAAGCACATCCAACACTTCAGTGCAGACCCAGAAGACACTGGAGGGATTATATATCCCACCTGTCCTCAGGACGCCCCACAAAGAGCTGGAGGATGTGGCTGCACATCTGGGCTACATTGCTCTGCCTGCCCACAACACTACAGACGAGTGGGTGAGGTGGACAGATGGATGGATCTCATGCACTGTAGATTTTCAGCAGTAGCTAAAAAAAATACATAAAACTAAACTACAAAATCAAAAGTAGCACGTTAAGCACTAGAAGTAAGTAGAAGTACTGTCCAAAAGGAGCACTGCTTTCATTAGCAGTGGTAACAGCTGAAGAGCACAGATCACCCTGGTTGTAAACGTTGGTTTCAGGTCAGCACATCCGAGCACCGTGCTGACAGTGCACCGACAGAGGGGAGGAAAATCTGTCTGGTTAGACTGTGCTCAGGTTAAGTTTAAAGCTGCATTTCATTTATTGTACATCAAAGGGTTAACTAAGCCCACTTTACATCGGAATGTAAATATCCATGTATGCGGTACAGCTTGTGCATGGATATTTACCACACTACAGTGTCAAGTCAATTTAATTTCTTTAACGTTCGATTAAAAGGATCTGACTCTCTGGGTTAGAGGTTTTCCAACAACATTACACGACAACATTTCTGCCAGTGGCCCCTAAAAGGTCAGTTGTAGCCCTGAGCTACAAACATGACATCATGCTAACTCAGCACTGCGAAGTCACAGAAAACTAGATGATGATTCATGTAAAACAATTAACCAGCAGCATTGCTTATGCAGTAAAGTGCTAAGAGTTCAACCAAGGTGCATCTGTGCTATAGGATGCAATCTGAACAATTTTTTGTTGAACAGTTATCTGGTAAAAGAAGCTTGTTATGTACAATATAAAGGCTGTGCTTTTGACATAAGGATATGCGTGAGGTGTAGAATATATTACCCCTCCATGAACACTGGGTTTTTGTGTGTGTCTTTGGGTTGGAGGGTGGGGGGTCTGCGGGTAATGCTGGTGATCTCGAGCTGATTTCTTTCTCTAAGTGTGCAGGATCTGCTTGGCATGCTCTGCGTCTCCTTTCTCCCTGCTATAGGCTCTGCTGGCTATAGCTTGTGGCGCTCCCGGTGGAGTAAGTTCTTTCCACTAACAAAATGCAAAATACAAAATTAATAAAAACACCCTTTGAAACTGACAAATATGCCTCGGGCAAACTATCGGCCCGCCAGCTGCTTAAAATTTAATCAGTATTTTTTCTTTATTTATTTATTTTCCACGGCCATGCTCATCTTTTTAATAACATGTTGCTGAGACTGTCTGTATACAAAGTTTTTCCTCTGTCAAGAATTACATAGGGCCTGTCAGTTCATGGTCTCTCCCTCAGGGGGTTGCCAGAAAATAAACTAAGCAGATTTATTTTATCTTATAACCTTGGTCCTTGTCCTCCTCTGAACTGGTTTTTCTCCTTGGTTTCTTCTGGCTCTCACACTGACCTCCATCCTGGACAGGGCAAATAGGAGGCCGTGGACTCGTAATCACAATTACTCAGACACGCTGGGGTTTCACTTGCATTGTGTTTTAGTGGCGGGTGAAGACGAACAGGGGTGACTAAAATGGCAGAATTGTTGATGTTGAAAAAGCAACACTGAATTCCCTGATAGCTCTCCCATACTTATATAATATTCATGCACTCATTTATAATTTAATTATATTAACACAGGGTTTCAGTGAAAGTGATGACAGTCCGTCAAACCCTCATCTAAGTGTCAATCACGCTCTCCGGAATCCTAATCTTGGCAGTAATAGAACAAAGAGAGAGGAGACAGGCGGCAGAAACATATGAACAAGCTCATAGCCAGTGGAGTCTTCTCCTAACGTGGTTTGTCCTGAACTCACTGGTCTTGTTGGAGTCAGCTTTTAACATGAGGGTGACACACTTGACTTTGTGAAGTTGCAACATTTGTTTTTGTTTGTAGAAAAATGAGACGTGTGTGTCTGTAAAAATGTAGTCTATGTGTTACTTTGGCTGGATTTATGCTCTCTGTCACTATGTCAGATCTCTGGTGATGGGGTTTGGGTGTTTGAGGGAAGCAATGTTTGTTTTTCTATAGAATGGCAACAGAATCATCATGTTGTTCGTCTAATCATAGCAGACAATCATTCTTGACATAAAACCAAGGAAAATTGTTGGGAGTTAAGGCAACCATTAAAGGGTTCACTATGCTTCATCGATTCTGTCGCCATCCTAGGGTTGGGCAATATTATGTTATATAGCACGTGAGAGTAGAAATGTGTCACCTGGTAGAGATTTTTCTATACCATTTCCACCACAGGAGCTTTCCTTAGCATCCCTGTCTCTGTCTATAGGTGTGATCCTTGTCGCACGATTCTCACATGATTTCTTATCACGTGACATGAGAGTGAAAGTTGAAATTAGAGCTTGAAAACCTCTATAATGAAAGAATATTAGTTCAATATAAAAGAAAAAAATAATAAAATTTGACTAGATACGGTAAGTTAGGGGTATTTTAAACAATTTCTTAATTGAATTTGCAGAAAAATGTATTTATTGTGAATTCATCAGTATGTTTCAGAACATATCGAGGAATATAAATATATGTATATATATATATATATATACATACATACATACATACATACATACATACATATGCTATATACTAATCATGACTTATAACTTATTATGAAAGAAAAAATGGCTTATTTTGATATGTATAAAAAAAAACAGCTGGACTTGATTAAGTGCTTTTTCTCAGCTTGGGAAAAAAATTATTTAACAGTATTTTTAATCTCCTCAAAGGAAAACTCATTTTTTGGTGCCTCTTACTGGTTTGATACATTAAACAAGTTACGACCCTATGTTGCCCTGTACAGGCCATATCCAGATTATTCACCGGTAGAAGGTTTACCATCAGTCACTTCACTATACACTGTCTTTTAATCACTGCACTGCCGCTACATGTTTTACCTTTGCACTTTGAACAGGAGAGAGTGATTATATTATTATGTTGTTGTTTTTTGCTTGAAAAAACAAATCACCCAAATGAAGACTTCCTAAGGATGGGAGGTTCTGCTAGATTGCATTCGACATTTATTCAACAAATAATATCTCTTGTGAAATATGTCATGAACATTTTTTTTTGCACTGTGCTTTCTTGAATTATACCCTCATGGAGGCCAAGTCTCTTGTTCTTACACATAAGTGAATCTGAATCTGAGATAAATTCCCCCTGGCAGCTTTTTCTCCTCTGTGTAAAAAGCTTCCAGTTTTGTGCTGCTTCCTCCTTTTCTTACTTTCTTAGTTATTAATTGAGATCATGAGAGTCAATGCTTTCAGCAGAGGACTAGCTCAAGACAAGAAATGCTTGAACTTCTTTGCCATAAATATTAACAAGCAATATATTATGCATATTATTCTTTAAATACCATATAAAATGTGTTTTTGTGACAAAATCTTAATTTTGCATATGCTTTTAAGTAATATACATTAAATAATAATTGCCATTAAATTGATGGCAGAGGCAGCTTTGGTACTGTCAATCAAATTTGTGCAAACCCCCTCTGACACTTTCTGTCTCTCATCACTTCCAGCTGCCAGGCCATTATTGTTCACGCCAGCGTCACAGAGTGCAGCAGAATCAGCACATACTGTACTCTGCAGCACTTTCCCATCTGTACACTTACTACAGGTCATAAGGGTCATTAAATGTACTGTAGATACTTTTTAAGCAGGAGAGAGGAATTAATATGAAGTCACTGCAATATTCACCATGTTTCACAGTGTGGACAGGGTTTGAAAGGTGACGGGGAAAAACATCATTCCGGTGGTGATCTGTGGTGACTGGCTTCAGTTAGATGAAGTTGTAAGCAGCGATGTCGAAAAGGCTCCGACATCCCTAAACTTTCAAGGTAAGATCAGCGATTGAGGTCGTCATTTGTTCACACGACAGTTTCCACCATGACTAGGTTAAAGCTGTCATTATGCTTTAGCCGATTGTCAGACAGTGTATAAAACCATGTCTCTCCACAATGTTGGAATTTCGCTCTTTTGTAACTTTGCAAAACAGACGATTCGACACTCACGCCGACTTCACGCTGTGATTGGCCAGCTGTGTGATGGAGTGAGAGAACAGCATGCATGATTTTAATTTCTCTCTACAATAGAGGTGTGCCATGTCATATTGTTCATGCTAATACTGGTATAGTTTTTACATATAAACATAATAAAGAAATCGTGTCGTGATAATTACTATATTCTGACTTGTTGATGTGATGATGTCACACCCTTAGGCAGAGAAGTAACAAGCATGGGCAGGTACTCATCAGTACACAGTACCAACACTTTCAAATTTGACTCTTTGGTGAACCATTCCTTTTTTTTTTGTGGACAGATAACTGCTTACAAGCTGCCGGTACTCCTTTCTGCCCACTCCATATAAAGTCAGCGACACACAGGAGGCAGACGTGCCACGATACATCCCAGAGCGCTGCCTGCTGCCAGCACGTGATCTGCGGTGATTGTTTCAATGTCTGATCTATTTTCTGTGTGGCGCAGGCTAATCCGGTTAGAAAAAGGCACTTGTAACCAATTAGAAATAGTGTCACTGCAGTTTGTGATTGTGTTTTCATGTATTTATTCATGTATCATATTTGGTGGTGTCTAAACAGACCGAAAGAGCGACAAGCAGACGTCCCCACAGATCATCAGATGAGTCTGCCTTTCTTTAACTTCATTTGATGCAGGAGAAGCGACGTCCTACTTATCCAGGAACACATTAAAGCTTACGGAGGTTATTGTAAAGATCAGCTGATGTGTGATAAGAAAAGAGCTGAGGAGAATAATTGGTGAACAGCCAGACTACTGCTTTTTTCATGGTGCTTCTGCCTTGAGTATCCAGGGATATCTTAACAAAGACAGGCCCTGGGGAAAAAACACACAATATTGCCACCGGACATCGCTGCACTGGTTACGTTTCACTGCTAAATCCTCCGAGCCAAACTCTATCTCAATGGGAGGGGGACCAGAGGTGCTTCCCTGTTCCATTCTCTTTTCCTTGAACAGAGCCGAGGAAGTATTTCAAGGGACAGCGCCTTTGATGTGAGCAATTCATAAGGCTAATTATACAAACAGGATAATAACAATGGAGACTACAAGCTGCCTGTGTGTTTACCCTCCCTGTGTTTACATCACAGACAGGTCCTTGAGCCATACCAGTGCACACACGCGCTCACACGTACACACACACTTAAGACATCTGCAAAAAAATAAATAAATAAACAGCTGGGTTAATTCTCAGTTGTTCGTAATACAGATCATAATAACAACAAACAATGAAAAATGCCTGACATCAAAGAAGGAAAGATTATTATGTATTTAAAAATTATTGAAAGTTTTAAGAACAGAGGCAGAAGATTGTTGATGCGCTGACTTCCTCCTGGAGTTAATTGATAGCACTACTGTTTGAGCGTGCTACATAGCTGCAGGACAATACTTGTATTATCATGTGCGCCCCCTCGCCCTTGGGTAAGAGATCTTGTTGTTTGCATATTTATTGTATATTTGTGTATTCATGCCCTGCCTGTTTCTTATCACCTAAATTGGCTCATGTGTCATTATTTCCTGTGTGGGCGGTTGATTGTGCCGTGGCAGTTCCAGAAACAGATCTCTGGAAAAAAGTCTCCTGCGTTCAGAGAGGGGGTTCAATTTAAAAGGGACTGAGATAACAAGCTTTCCTTTCTCTGACATTTGTTCAAAATCGTGTACAGTCGCAGAATACAAAACCTCAGATGTTCTTCAAAAAATCTGGACAACGGCTGTAAATTTTTCATTTGAAACATGGATTCTTTTTTTACCTGTTCGACTGAGAAAGAATGGGTATGACTGTACGCACCTAGCTTTCATCATGCAGCCTGGCTATTAGGCATGCCTTATCGCCCCATGCATTAGAAGCACATTAAATTTGGAATCACAGCACTCTTCAGGTTCAAATAATGAGCATTTAATTATTGACAGGGGATGAATATTTAACAAAGACACTGGTGGTTCACTTGGTTTGTCTCGTATGGAGTAGTATTAAGGAGGACATGAGGTCCCCATGACCCAGAAACCCACCCCCATTCTCAATGAATTTCCAACATTGCTATTAGAGTCCCTTGCATGGCGGGGTACAAGTGCAGGTCAATCCAAGCAGAAGTACTCCTGTGAGAATGCAGCGTGATCTGAGAAAGAATTCTCCTTACTGTAATGATAAAATTGGACTTTGGAAAGAATACCTCTTTTAATTCAAGGTTTAATGTTTTTCCAGCTTGCTGCATATCAAAATATTTGCTGCTGCTGGTAGTTACGCTTCACAATGGGCTCCTCACTACACGTGCACCAGTTTAAAAAGGTCAGACTCTTGTCAAAAGCAAATCGGTAAAGTAAAATCAATTGACCCGCTTTAATCATTTTGAGCACCCACCTTCCCCCTGTTTGCCTTGGGAATCAGCTGGATTTGTGATCTTGTGAATTCCTCTTGCCAGGCTTCAAGCTATGCATTTGCGGCTCGAGGGAACTACTAGAAGCTAGAGGCGTTTAGGTATGGTGACCAGCGAGAGACCTTTACCTTAGCATTTGAATGACAAGTTGGCTGAGTGGTTTGTGTTGTTCTATGGGTTTTTTACAATTAGATTTGGTGAACTTTCTGTTTTCGGGTCTTTAAAATAACATTTCCACATTTCAGACGCAGTTTGGTTAGGTTAAGGCAATAAAAACACTTTTTTAGACTTATGAAATAATACTACTAGGTTAGATTTAGGGACTTAAAATACTTTAGGGACAGGAGCAGCAATAATCACCAAAAATGAAAATGACCTCTGTCTGAAGTGACAAGACACCCAATCTGAGCCAATGAGAACACGTATCAGGCACACATCACCGTGTGTGAAACAAGGCATAAGACGACGCCCCCCAGGGTGAAATACCAATCTTTTAGGGAGTGTCATTAGAATAGATACTACAGCATCAGTCTCCAATACTGGAGAGTATTTCTTCATTGATTTGAGCAAAGAATGGCACTAAAGGCTTTTCTCGTGACTGGCTTCAACAATAATCACAATTACCAATGGGCTCCGCTGGCAGCGCTCAACTCCTACGTCACATGATCCGATGATCTATATGATTGGTTTAAGTTAGCCTGTGATAGACGGAGACAGACAGATGGGTCTTCCAAACACCTGCCAAATATTTTTGAAAGTGCCTGCCCTTTTCCAAACTGTTTCCAAGGGCAACCTTCCAGGTGGTTCAGTGTAACCAACCAACTGGCTGTCAGGTTTTTCTCTTGTAACATATTCAAAAAGCAACATGTGGAGAAACCAGAATACATTTTACTACATGGATATAATATGGGGGAATGTCGGAGCTTCTTGTAATTCTATTATAATCAACAGACACTTGAGTTTATGTTAAACTTTAGGATCTTACTCAATATCAGAGGATGTCAATTCCTTTAAAACAGAGGGGAAAATGATGTTGATCTGCAAGAATGTCCTTAACCACCAGCACAATTTCCGTCCAAATCAATGTAGTTTGAAGTCGGATGTCAGCTCGTCTTTTTTCCTCGGCTCCCTCAAGATCTAATGGATGAGTCTTGTGAACTCGGCATTTTAACTGAATCCTGTCTGTTGGAGAGAGAACTGTGGCAGGCGGCTTTTTTACTGCACATTGTGGGATCAGATCCTCTGTACAATCAAAAAGAAGACAGAGCAACAGGCAGACAGATAGAGAGGAGTGGCGGGAAATAGAAATAACAAGATCTACACCCAGCCTCCGGGGAATGAACCATTTAACTGTGTCAGTCACCCTTTCCTTCTCTCAGCCCACATCCCATCGACTTGTCTTCCACTCTCTCTGCAGATGAGTGGCCCTTCAGATCTTATCTGTTGTGAAATATAGGCAGTCTCTCCGAAAAAAGGAAAGATGGCATGAGAAAGGACAGAATTTCTATTCTTACTCTGACAATGTCTCAACTTTGTCTTCTCTTATCTTAGTTTATTTGTTTCGTGTTTATTATTTTAGCATCAGAAATATTCATTTAGTGAACTTTCTATTTTCTTTTTCATTCAGTTGATACGAATGCATACAGAACACCTCAGATACACTGGAAAGAATGCAGCTTCAACATGTACAAATCATTTAGACTTCAGCTGAATAATTAACCACTGGGTTGTCTAAATTAAAAAATAGCTCATGTATCTAAAGATATCTATTGAACTACAGACTGCAGACCTTTCTGTTAAACATTATCAATTATCTATGTTCAATCGCTTTGCACTATATCTCATTCTATATAAGAGGAAATCCCGATGACAGTTCGGGTGACACTTCGCTTATCTTATCACTGTCATTATTAGACAGCATGGCTGTTTCTATTCAGCTGCTAATGACCTGGTGACAAGTGGCGACTCCTCTGTCCCTGTTGGCCTGTTGGTCAAAGCTTCGCTCACTGTCTGCAAATGAGCCGGTATTTAAAATGCCATTGCTTTTACAACGAGGCCATGTGTGTAAATCAGAGGCAGGGACATCCCTCCTCAGAAATCCAGCTGGGCTTTCTGCACTGTTACTGTATATCCTCCACTGGAGATTCTGCACTGCAGCTGACCCACGCATACTGATATCTTAATTAAATCTTTAGAATCATGTCAAAGCTTTTTACTGGGCCTGAGACATATGGGTTTGCTCTGCAGCCAGGAAGGTCATATGTGTCTATATTCATTATAAGCAAACAGCAAAAAAGCGCCATTTGCAGCCAGGTTTTCTGTGAGCGTTGCTAATTGTGTTTCTGAGGTAAACATTCAGCGTCAGTCTCTGAATTCTCAAATCTGAGCTTTTACCTGCCCCTCCTTTATGCCTTCTCTGTGATGGTATAATGGTTAATTCATCCCAAACCTCACAAGCGAGCCCCCTGCAATGCTTCTGACAGCTGAGAAATGTCATTACGGTCCATAATGAAGAATGAAATCAGTTATACCATCGCCACACGTCCAAAATTTAATTAGCACCTCTGAAGGTCAGCTCAAATGGCTTCCTCATGGCGTTTTCATACGAGCACAGTGTTTGGGTTGAAATTTTTTTCCACTTTGATTTTTGAGGAACAAAGCAAAACAAAGGAAAAGTTGCCCCTGTGAAGAAACATATGGAAAGGATTTATGACTTGTAAAAAAAAAAAAAAAAAAAGAAGAAAATGTTTTTTTGAAGTGTTAACAGGATAACTTATGAACGGCCATCAACAAGCAGCGACTCAACAAAGGCGACTGATAAGACATTGAGATTGAAATGAGGTGTAGAGAAAAGCCAATAAATGCCATACCTTCACACAATGTACAATTAGAGCTCATACTCTGGAGTGAGACACAGCCTAAGTGTCGCATCAATTTGCAGATCATTTAGTCTTTTCACATGCATTCGGCCGCTGATATAACAGCAAGAATCAAAGCTGGGTAAAGATGAAAACAGAGCATGACAGGAGAAAAAATGTCATGCAAATGACTTTTGTTATTGCACTGTGATTTTTATTTGAATTGTAAGTGATCATTCTGCCTTTTAGTTACAGCTGTCAGCCCTCATTAATGTGCATTATAAATTGCATCAAAGTGCATAAGGCTGTGTGTGATTAATTTATACAGCTCTTTACGTAGGAGGGAACTGTGCAGGTGCTGCGGAGCCTAATGACTCGGTTTGGGTGGCACAGCTACTCCAAGTCGTCACCCTCAACGCAATGTGCTGTGTGTCAGCTCTGGCATGTGTCTGTCACACTGCCACTTGCTCATAGGAACTGAGGACGAAGATTACACGCTCATACCCATTAACTAACACAGTGTCAAAGAACAACTCGCAGAATCCCCTCTTTTCCATAATGACAATCAGTCATGCTCCAATTAGATTCAATAAGTGATTTTAACCTCATGTCATTTCCAATCAACATGTGTAGCCACAATAAGGACAATGTATTAAGCTGGGAAATGGTATTTTACCATGTCAGAAGTATACATTTACATTGGCACCCTTTCACAGCTTTCAAATTATCAACACAACAAGGACACTGTGAATATCAGTTTTTACAAAATGAACATGTTGGAAAATGAAATACCATTTACCTTTGGTGTTTTTTATGTATGTATGGGTCATGGGTATATTTCAATTTATCTTAAATGAATGAGCTGACTGGTTTTGTCTACTTTTAAAAACTGTATTTTCATTTCACAGAGAACTTTGAATGTTTCATTTCATTTTCCATTACTGAAAAAAAAGAAAATGATTTAACTTTAACAAAAACCTTGACAGATTTCAGAATTCCTCAACATTAAATATCAGATGAATGATAAAGAAACTTGAACTTTTTTCTTTGCTTTTTCATGATGTAAACTTTGATATTCAATGGATTTGTAAAGTTAAGGGTATTCATTATTAGAATAGATGTTGTAGCCTTGGAGCGAATCCTGCCATGTTCTTCTTGAAATCCAGGCAGAGGACAGTCAAGCCTGGCTCGCGCAAATTTCTCATTCATTTAAATGTGCCCTGTGGGCTGTTTTTCTTTATGGCCTTTATTGGATCATTTCTATGTGTCTCTGCCATCAACTGTCAAACAGTGGAAGAGCTGGAAACCCGACAGCAGAACTGGGTATTGCGTCACAAATGGCCATGTGTGTCCTCTTCCTTGATACAAACAAAAGGGAGTCAGCCTCCCAAAAACACTGTTCCACTGAACTACTAGTGGTGAAAAACTCTACAAGGTACCTTTAATCTACAGCTTAGAGCGGCTGTAGCGGTCCATCAATCTGGATTGGGATAACGACTTAACATTCCAGTGTCATCAATGCATAATGAAAATATATTTTGATAGACATCTTTATTTTGAAATTCCCTCGGGGTGTCTGTCACCTTGTGGGTCCAAGCCCACCACCCTCTGAAATGTTCAGAAAATGCAGTTAAGAAAGAGACAATGTAGATATTTGCTCACCTCTCTGGAATAAATCAACAGTGCAAAAACATTTTGGAGAAAAGAAAGGTCAGAAAACACAACAAACCTGGTCGGGCATCTTACTCCGCAGTCTGCTACCATGTTACAGCTGCTTTCTTCCAACAACGTTAGGCAAAAGAAAAGTGAAAGCAGGCTGAAATTCAGCTGCAGTGTGCATCGGGATAAAAGAGAAAAAGTCAAAGTAATACCTATAATTTTGTTCAGCTATAAGTAGATGAAAAATCTGATAGTCGTTAGGATAATTCATGCGATGTAACGTGCCACAGGCCTATGTCAATAATAGTGAATAGCAAAAATAATGTCTCTTTGACAGTTATAATTTAATTGTGCTAAATATTCTTGCCATGTTTTATGTGTGTTAGTGGAGTCCATGTAAAGTACACTTTACTGCACTTATATGTATACAATTATTCACAATTATTTATGTATTGTTGTTGTTGTTGTTGTCACCTTCCTCTGTACCTGATTTAAACGGGCAAATATCATCTCATATTGAGCACAGGCTACTGAAATGAATCAAATTAAAATCATATCGGGCTGGACATTGTGTGCTAATATAGTGTCGTTGTTAAGCACAGTTGATATAAGATTGTATCATGATGAAAGTGGAGATTTATACCCCTACAGCTCAGGGGCAAAGTCAAATATATTGTTGGATTTTTTAAACTCCTACATATCAATATCAAGATCTGCCTCAGAAAATCGACTATCACTCATGCTGTTACAGTTACTGTCGCTAACTCAATCTTGTCCAAAAAAATCATTCATTACAATGACAATTTGTTACAGAGATTGGACCTAAGATAGCCAGTGATGTTTACAACAACATGCTAAAATGGTTCTGTCAGCCCCACTAAGACATGAGGAGTCAACTCACAGACCTTCTCCTCCTAATGAGCAGTGGCAGATTTAGCAATTTGGGGGCCCAAGGTGAACTGAGCTAGGGGGCCCTCCACATCCATTCTTCAACACAAGAAAAGTAGGACGGACCACCCTAAAGGCACCTGTCAGTACATGCTCTCTAGTGAGTGAGACTGTGCGTGAAGTGTGAGTGAGATTGCAATTACAAATTTAACAATTACAATACAACAAACAATAGCAAAAAAATGTACATACATATACACATATATATATATATATATATACACACATATATATACACACATATATATATATACATACATATATATATACACACACATATACATATATATATATATATATATATAGTTATTATTATTATTATTATTATTATTATTATTAAGCCGAGGGCGTACTACGTCAAAGGCGGTACGG
>OMLP01022530.1:0-15689 GCA_900302685.1 Spondyliosoma cantharus | reverse complement strand
AAGGACATTAATAAACTCAGCGAGACTTTATTGATTTTTCCCCAACAGAAAGAAGAGCTAAAACGAAATGTTGTAGGTACCAACCACGCTTGAATACACGAGGACTTCAACATATGTATATGAGTGCACCATGAGTGCTCTTTACCCCACTCTCAGACCAAACATGTGTAGTGACCCCAGACCCTTCTCGTCGGACCTACCGGAGAAGAGCGACGAGGTGAGGATGATGTTCCACACCCAGCGCTGTCCGTTAATCTGTGTGTAGAAGCTGCAGGACACGTAGCCTGACACGCAGCTGGTCAGAGCGTACAGGACGATAGCCGCAGAGTTGATGGCACCGTGGCGGTGTACGTTGAACATTCCCAGCAACGCCATGAGGATGATAGCTACCATGAAGAAGAGACATCAGAGTAATGAGACTCCTACATCTGAGCTCTGTGTCTATATCCTATTATTAGGTTCCTAGTTGTTGTGTCACTCCGATTTTCAGTACAAAGATGGCTGCTACGGGTCAGTGCTGTTCAGAAAACAAGTCTGCTCAATTTTCAAACAGAAGAATAGTAAAGTACAGTATAGTAAATTATCCTTCTTCTTTTTTAAAGTATTTTTTTGGCCTTTTTAAGGCTTTATTGATAGTACAACTGAAGGCATGACAGGAAACAGGATGAGAGAGAGGGGGAGTGACACGCAGCAAAGGGCCCCAGGCCGAGACTCGAACCTGGGGGGGCGCTGCAGCGAGGATAAAGCCTCTGTACATGGGACGTCCGCTCTACCAACTGAGCAAAACGCTGCCCAGTCTGTTATACTATTGATGAATTTGAGATAACACTCACCCGTTGCGAGGGTAAGGAACTGAGCCCCCACTCCCAGCACAGCACACAGCAAACTTTTGTAAGGGGGAAACCTGAAGACGTCAGTGTGTATGATCTTCCAGCCGTTGTCTCCCTGGTCCAGATCATCACAGCCGCCCTCCTCCTCCACATTGTACCTGAAGGCGAGGGAAAATGGCTTTCAATCAGGATGTTATGATGCACCAGATGAGGGAAGTTGTTGTAATTTGTCACAAGAAAAAGAGTGCACAGAGAAACGATAACAGTCCAAAACCATCTGATTAGAAGACTAAACAAGTTGCTGGACATAGAACCTTATAGAACCTTAAACTCTTTTAGAACACCAACTATACACAAGAACATAGAAGTAAGACAAAGACTGCCTGTCTGCATGCCTGCAAGTATACACAATCTTAACTAGCCTGTACCTTCACTAAGACGCATGTATAGTTTACACCATTATGTACAACAAAGAATATAGAAAATGTTTTATATCTAAAGGCACATTAGTTCAGACCTTTTAAACTGTCTGTATTTATGACCTGAATGCACCTAGTACAAATTACTTTCGATCAATCAATTTACTTTCTTGGCTTAGTCTTTAAATTGTTAAAACATGGTGAAAAATGTCACATTAAAAATTGTAATTAAATCAATCAAAATCAAATTAAAATGATATAAAACTGAGAAAAGCAGCAAATCCTAACATTAAGAAGCTGGATGCAGCAGATTACTGGCACTTCTGTTGTCATAAATGGCAACAACAATTGCTAAATTTTCTGTAGATTTATTCTCTGTTGGCTGGCTAATCTCTCATAACATTGTCAAACAAATAAAAGTCCTAATATGTATATTTAAGATATTTTACAACTTTAACAACCTTTGTTTTTATCCCTAAGACTTATTTATTACCCAGAAGGCTGCTGGTGGGTACGATTTACATATATAAAGATGGATGACGCATCTCCACTTTCTCCCACGATACAAAAATAAAGCCAACATATCCTGGATACGATTGCTGCCACACTGCACTGATGATGTAATTTTGACTCTGCACTTCAGTAACTGGGTGGTGGAGTCAGAAGTATCAAGTTCCATCCCATACAGCCCATACAGGTCGATCGCGAGCCAGGATTATCCATCAATCATGATGCCTCACCCTGTTTATAGCAACAAATATCACTTTTGAGGGGCTGAAATATTGTCCATCTGTATATGTGCCAACGGTTGTACTGACGTAGCCCTGAAGTCTTTATCAGCCTTTCATATCAAAGACTGAAACTATTATGAAAGTTCAAGTTTGCAATTCACTGGCCCAGAAAAAAAAACATTTGAGCTTCTTCGCTGACCAACCTTGCAAAGTCATTTTTAAGGACCCGCATGAGGATGATGATGACGAAGCCCAACAGCAGCACCACCAGCACCAGTGAGTTGATGATGGACAGCCAGTGGATCTCCAGTGTTTTGGGGAAGAACGAGTAGTCTCTGAGGCGCTCGGCTCTCCTGGCGTGAGTCAGGGAGGACTCGAACCAGCGTACGCTGTAGGTGTGAGTGACCGTCAGGCTGCCCCCACCCACCCCGACTCCGCCTACTGCTGCACCCGCCCCTTCCTCCAGGGGAACGGGTTTGACGTCTTTAACCGAGACATTGGCGAAAATCACAGAGTCACCGTTGTACTCGATGTTGAAGTCTAGGTGAGTCCACAAACCCACCTGTTGGAGGTGAGAGAGGGCAGCAAGGAGAGATACAAAAACGGAACCAAACAAAAGAGGAAGAGGTCAGATAGGACAAGAAAGACAGTGTGGTTCCGCTAAAACAGGAACTTGGCATAAAGATAAAATCTTTAAGAAACTCACAGTCTTTCTCTGTTTCTATGTATCTCTGTCTCCCTCACACAATCCAATCTGCTCAACATATCCGACAAACCCTCAGGAGCACAAGAGGTTTACCTTGTGGCTGTGGGGCAGGAAGCCGCTCTCCTCTATGTATCCCACAAACCCCCAGATTGGTATGTCATCCAGGACGAATTCAAAGTAGAACAGCTCCTCAATGGCTTCACGAAGCTCATCCACCTGACACACAAAATATGTCCACAATTATATACCATGTGTTTGAAAGGTTCAATACATAAGAATTTTGTTTTTAAACATGAACAAATTAAATCAAGTAACCAACAGACAGTGAATAAATAAATGTGTTGTGTTGCAGAACTATCTAACCAGCTAGCCTCAGCCTGTCCCGTCTTGTAGTACCACCGTGATCTCTCCACCGTGATTTTCACATGTTGCACCTTTAAGGACAACAGCTTGTGATATTTTGGGTTTATTAAATCGAACCAGTTGAGGAAATAACACAAAAATCTGTTTTATTTATCACTGAGCCCATGGTTGGCGCTCTTGCCCCAATTCAATGAAACATCTGTGATGAACTTCCTCTGCAACATCCTCTTTCCTAGAATCCAAACCAGCGTTGACATGCAAACCGATAGCATCAGATCGTGATAGGTATCTTTAAACTTGGGAAGGCTGTCAGCACACTTTAGGAACTTTAAATATTCATATACATGTTTCAGTTTTATTATTTTTTGAGCAAGAGGGACAATTTGCATTTTAATTCTATCAAACAAACTATTTATCTTAAACTACAATAGACTGGCATATTCAAGATTTCAATAAGTGTAGTAATTATCACTTGCAGGATTAAATTGAAAGGATTAAGTAACAGTTGAAATCACCTTTGAGCCTTGTGTAATGAAACCCATCCCACGATGTGAGGAGAATACAAAGAAAAACGTTCCATCTATCCTGTTCTTGTGTCAATAAATACCTGTTTCTCAGAAAGCGTCAGCTGGCAGAGAGATTTTTTCTCCACGTTCTCTCTGAAGCGGATGTGATACAACGACTCGGCCATCCTGTCACCGTCCAACACTTCTCCCAGACTCAAGGACTTGTGATGCACCTGAAGGAGAAGGTGTTACAATATCAGTAACAGTGTGTTAAAAAAACAAGCAGCACAGAGCATTATTCAGTCATAATTCTGGGAACAAAGCAGCACACACAGCCATGAGGTAGTAAATAGCAGGCAAACACAGCTGGCTATAATCACACTCCATCACTGCATGCCTGGTGTTTAAAGGTACCATATCCTATAAAGCTACTGCTGTATGTGGGTCTCGCTGCCACCAACATAATCACATTTCCAATAATTGCTTTTCTTTATAGCCATGAGTCAGGAATTAAAGCTTAAATAAAGGGACAAAACTTAGCTTATGTTGGCAGGTGTAATCTCACATCAGCAAAACAGGGACATTTTCAATTCTGAATTCATTAAAATGTGTTGTTAGATTCTGTGACAATCCAGCTAAAAGACAAAGTCCTCTTCCCTTAAGTCCTAAATAAAACCTCTCTAAATGCTGCGACCTGCTCACGTGGTCATACATGGACACAGGATAAAATGCCAACTAAGAGCCACTTCATTCCACCTTTTTTTTAAAATTAGCTTATATGAAAACATTATAAATGTAAGGCCCGATGATGATATGTTACCTTTCAGATAAAGGCAATTTTTACAAGAAATGTTGAGACTTATGTGTTAGCCTTACACTAGCATGACAAAATGATCTCCAGTTCCCTCTGTGAAATACAGCAGCCCATTAACACACAGCAAAAACCGAACAAAGACTGACCTTCTCCGGCCTGCACACAGGCAGGGTGTAGTAGTGATACGTCTCCTGGGGGTTATGATAAGGGCCTACTTTGTTGACATAGAGAGTCACGTTTTCCCCCTGCTTGTAGCCCACCGTCCAGCCTGAGAACAAGCACAGGATCAAGACGCAGTGTAGGCCCATCGTCCTCTGGCAGCCACCTGGCAGGTGTCCTATTCCAAACTGCATAACCCCTGTGGGTGAGACAGACAGTTCATCAGATCAAGAGGGACAGGTTTGATTTAAACTGGATTGGTCTGTCCTGACGCTTACAGCCTGCCTCTCAACTCAAGTCAGGAAATGAGCTGATGTCCATCTCATTTAGAAAAGAAATGTGATTATTTATATGTCAAGAGAATAAAGAGAATGGAGAATTTTATGCATAGTCATTCCCGCAACAAACACTCACTCACACTGACACAGAACTGCGAGACGCTGTGTGACCAACATGAATTACAATGTATTACATCATTTTTATCAGCCCTTTTTCAGGGCTTTTTGAGCTCTGTCAGTTTTTATCTGTCTGCTCTGAGTTTGTCAGAATGACACAATGTGCACATCTTGCCCACAGATGTTATTCTTTGAGTCTTTTTATTATGAAACTACATCTGCCTGTCTAGAATTCCTGAGTATGAGTTCACTTTTCAAAATGAATTGGAAACATATTGTGTGCACTGTGTGCTACACTTGCGTCCTAATATGCTAATGCTAATATGGATTGAGCCCAGGACAGGAAGGCCCTACAGTGGGTGATTAAAACCACCCATCATCGGTACCCATCTACCAGGCCTCAGCGATAAAGTTGAGGTGAGATGTCTCTGGGAAGGACACTAAAAGACGACACCCATCAACCTTGTGCTGTAAAATGATAATAGAGGAATCTTTTATTTTGTATTTTGAAAGTGAAATTATGATGTTATGGTGCCATTAGGCACACAATAAGGCATTCTGTGACAGCAATATCCTGTGCAATATGACTATATTTGCGGTAATGGTCATTTTTGTTTCACAATGTTTATTCTCAGGGCAAATAAAGCTATTCAAATCGTGATGATGTGACATTTGCTGAGGTGTGAACCACAGTCAGCACTGATAGCTTCTATCAGCTATACTGCTCAAATGTCCCAGCAGTGCAAAATGTGTGAGTTGTCTGTTTGTTGCAGTTTTAGGAGGGGCGGGAATAACAGAATAGCACACGATACAATACAATTCACGATACGTTGCACACAATAACGATAGAATCATGATACAGCGGTTCTGCGATACATTTTCAAGTGAATCATCTAACGTCACTGAAAAAAAACAGATACCCCTAAAAAAATTGTGTATTTATTCACTCCACTGTGGTGTCAGTTTCGCAGAATTTGACATCAACTGAGACAAAACAATGTATTAAAAAGTGCATAGTCTTAGCTCCCTTCCTCACTCACACTGACTGCAACTTGTTCATGTTCACATGCGCCATTATTCCAACGTATAACGTCCATACGCTGGGAAAAACTAAACCTGCCAGAAAGCAGAAACAGCAACCATGGCTTACTAAATTCTTTTCAATCTGTGTAATGAAGTTTACAGACGTTTACACCACAAGAAGTTAAGAAGTAGTGAATCTAGTGATTCAAATTGGCAGGAAAACGTGTTTAGGATGCCTGCATGTTTGAGCAAAAATGTCGCCAGTCTATCGATAAATGTATCGCAAGAGGAAGCCATGCAGTATTATACAGATACGGTATATTGGCTTTTGGATATTTTGTCCCACCCCTAGTTCTAAATCAATTAAAACTTTGTGGACACTTTCTATTGAATGCTGTGCATCGCTGTGTTGATTGTCAGCTTTACCCTTGGAGAAAAGCCCAAATGCTGTGGTGACAGCAGATATCAGTTTTAGCCGGACCGACCCTGAAGAACAGTGTATGTGCTTGATAAATAGTGATTATATGTTTAACTCACTGAACTATGGATTGGGCTGGTTTATGGTGGGGCTGGTCTCAAGAAACTTCAGTTGTCCATAATCTCCTGTCATGTCTCCTCAGAGCATCACAGCTGCAGGTGTGGACCTTCTGAACTTTTTCGTGCCAAGACAGCAATAAAAAAAACCTCATATGATTTCTTTTAATCTCATTTAACAGATGGAAGCCAACGCTTTGTAACGTCTAGTAATGGCTGAAATAGACATTTTGAAGCAAAGTCAAGTATCAAAGTGCCATGAAACGCAGGACACATCCCATTTATCTTACAGATGCTGTGTGAAGAAAGGTAACTATAATAAGGGGCCTCTGTATGATTCTTGTAAAATAATCTACATAATCCACATCTTCATGGTCTGTGTTTTATTCCAAAGGGCCACATTGCGATGACAGCAAATTACTACAGACAAGAAGTTGACAAAATCTGACATACCAGTCTCACTCGCTGCTGTGTCACTTCGGTCCCGATGCTGCAGATCCAACCAAACCTGTCCGTTCTCCAGATTCCTCGCACTTCAGGCCCTGGCAGTCTCCGCTCCGCTCCGGTATGCGCCGAGACTGGATCCTCAATGTAAAGATTTACAGCTAAACATCGTGGAAACCCTCGACGCAATGTCACAACGTATTATACATTCATTGCGTTCATATCCGGGTACACCAAGTACTTTCATTGACACACGAGACGGTGTAGAAGAGGGGACCCGACTCCACGTCACCTTAAAAAATAAAAATAACGACGACTCGGTTGAGTTTTCCGGAGTGGGCGGAGATAGTAAAGCCCAAAGGCTCGGATGTTATTCACAGCCAGTAATTCACAACCCACTCACAAGACATTTGATGTTGAAGTGGTTTGGAAGTGGTTTGTTTTCGTGCTTTAACGCCGCCGAAAACCGACATTTAGACCATTTTAGCTGCTACTTGAGCGACACTATTATTTTGCTTCACTGACCGGATTTCCTTCAACCTCAATGAACCAATCGAATGCCCTCCCAGTACTTCCTGGATAGCACTCAGACCCATTTAATCAATCTTGCACTATGGATTCGCTGCTCTACAGCGTCTTTCACGATGCCGCGCTCGATAGATTGATAGATAATGTCTGCCGTTTCATTTCCCGCGAAAGAGACGCAATTCCTCGCGCCCGAGACGCCGGGAGAAGTGTACTAACTCGAGTGGAGCAGTCGCCTGGTGAGTCCGCTGTAAACAATAAAATGGTTTAACCTAATTCTGTATGTTAAATATACTGGTGACACCTGTTGCTATCCGCTAATAGCACGTGCATTGGGAATACATGTGACGTTCTTTCTGTGTTTAGCTCACGCGCTAGCTACACGTCTGCAGCCTTTCCGATAGTGAGCTCTCTGCAGCAGCGTTAGCTTCTTGTCTGGACACGTTCTATCACTGCACCCCGGATTTCATTCAAGAAACTACCAATTTAACGTAGGCACCATTTCACTGAAAATCCAGAGTCACTGAACCCAGCTAGAGTAATGTGTCGACTGTGATCACATTATTGTCTTTAATTCGGCGTGCATCAGATAAGGCATCGCACAATATAAACAAAAGATAAACATTTAAAAGCGAGTGATGTATTGCTCCAGAGAACGTGTATCCAGAATGGATGTGTATGCGTCAGTAGAATTAACAGACTTTTTTTCAAAAATTGTTTTTTCAGACTTAAGTGTTTTCAGTTTGAGCTTCAGCCCAACACAATGGGAATACACGGACTTGCCAAGCTGATTGCTGACCATGCCCCTGGTGCCATCAAAGAGCAGGACATCAAGAACTATTTCGGTAACCATCACAGTTCCCCTTTCCCTTTTATCTAGGGTTAGGATTAAGAGGTCTGCGTTAGAATTAACTGTGAGATTTCCCCTGAGTGAATTGGATCAATGCTGTGTGACAACAAAGATTGAAGATATGTCAAAACAAAGGGTTATCGTTTTGACATCAATAACAGATTTTATGTAAGGGTTAATTGACCCCAGGTCCAAATTGTAGATACCCAGTAAGTTGCCATTGTGGTGTAGTAATAGTTTCAAATTGAGGGTTCAAAATTATTTATTAGTTTACTATTTTAAACTAACTAGTTTCAAACACATTTTCAAATGGAATAATCTTATTCACTTTTTTTTACTTTGCCTGATAAAAAAAAGTAATTTAAATCTCACATAAAACCAGGTTATAGATAGGAGATTTTTTTTACATTTAAATTTTTTTTGTGTAACTTTTACAGGCAGGAAAATTGCGATAGATGCCTCCATGTGTATCTATCAGTTCCTGATTGCTGTGCGACAGGATGGGAACGTTCTCCAGAACGAGGACGGAGAGACGACGAGGTAAAGCCCCCAAAATACAGACACTTGGACGTTCAGACAAGGAGTGATGAAGGAGACACGTTACAGATGCAGTACTGTAGTTCTTGGATGGACCCTACACTAATTTTGGGATCAAGGCTGAAATATTTTTTTTCTCAACTGCTTGCTCTCTTTCTCAGCCACCTGATGGGAATGTTCTATCGGACGATCCGCATGCTGGAACACGGCATCAAACCAGTGTATGTGTTTGATGGCAAACCCCCACAGCTCAAATCAGCAGAGGTTTGTATGGCCTCTGATTTCCTGAGGCGCTATTCTCCCTGCTAATCAGATTGGATTAGATTTATTTTTATTGCTGTGTAGTACTGCTTTTGTTTACATGTAACCGTGGACCTGTGACCTTAATCATGATTATGTTTACATAGGCCAAGTTTCTGAAAGTGGCACAATTGAGTATGGCTTTGGTCTCTATAATACTTTGTTTGATTCATCAGTAAAAGCAAAAACATTTTAAAACTTATGTGTTAAGCATTTATTTGAAAATATTCAGGAGAAAAAGATGTTAAATGGAATTTACAGACTTATATTGGCTCTCACTTTCTCTCACCTTTTTAAAATACTGACTTATCTTTCGTGTTTGTAACTTACATGATTTGTGTCTTCTTTATCACACGGTGTCTTTGCTCTCATCATCACCCCCAGCTGGAGAAGAGAGGGGAGAGGAGGGCAGAAGCTGAGAAGATGTTGGCTCAAGCCCAGGAAATGGGTAATGTTAATGCTTTCTGCACTTTATTTAACAATAGTCATGACTGATGCCAGTCTGGATTTGTTGGCTGTGTTTTATGCAGTCCCTGACACTGTTAATGAGGACAAACAAATGATTTTTTTTCTACATATCAAAAATAGTGTTTGACTCACACATTAGCCAGCATGTAATCCAGTGGGATCAGTCTCTATTTTTTGACAATTTTATTACATGTGAAAGATGGATAAAATGTTAGACTTTGGTTATGTATTAAAATATCTGCCATTTGTGTTTCTCAAAACAGGCGAACAAGAGAATATTGACAAATTCACCAAGCGTCTAGTAAAAGTCACTAAGCAGCATAATGACGATTGCAAGAAGCTGCTGAGTCTGATGGGAGTACCTTACATTGAGGTGAGATCAGCTCTCCTTTTGATACAACTCTTGCTGGCTTTAAATACATTTCCACACTTATATTTACAGTGTTAAATGTTTATCATTACATTGATAGTCTCATGTTTATTGTCAGAATGGGCTTTAAGTGGCATATGAAACACATGGTGAACATTGTGCCATAAGGTATGGACATGTATGTGAATTGTGATTCACAAAAGGTCTTAAAAATATATAATTTTCGAGAAGTTAAAATGTAGAGAAATGTCTGCTTCTCCACTGCCTGGTAACAAAAGTGTTTTTTCTCCCAAGTCAAGTGAACTCAATTGCTCCAGGACAGCTGTGTGTGAATAACTCTGTGAAATGTCATATTGGATGTGTTTTTGTGTTGTAGGCTCCATGTGAGGCGGAGGCCAGCTGTGCTGCTCTGGTTAAAGCAGGGAAGGTGTTTGCCACAGCGACAGAGGACATGGATGGGCTGACCTTTGGAACAAATGTCCTGCTCAGACACCTGACTGCCAGTGAAGCAAAGTAATGTTACACCTGCGTCCCATTGTTACTGTGTCATTGGTTTCCACTGTTGCATAAATATTCAAAGGATAGAGATGACTTGATATCTTCCCCTGTTTTGTTTCTGGTGCAACTTTTGATGTCACCTGTGAATTATTCCTATAGCTGATATAACTATCCTTAATTGTTTTGGCAACAGCATTGTACAAAATACTTATCACAGTTCACATGTTTTATTTTAATGATGGCAGTGTTGTTAGATTGTTTTAACAGCTCAGGGAGGATTTGATAACCATCAAGGTCATTTTTTTTTTCTTGTTTTAGGAAACTACCTATCCAAGAGTTCCACTTCAGTCGAATGCTGCAGGACATGAGCCTGACTAATGAACAGGTACAGTTTGTTCTCTTGAAGGTGCACCATGTTACATAATCAAGAGCACCATTTCCTATCTGGTCAAATTGTAGAATCACTTTTATCGTGCTGATCACTCTCTGTAAACCAAATGCTGCATTCATCACAGCAATGTCACACAATTATCCTATTAATTCGAACAGTGTACTGTGAAACCATAAACACAGTTGGACTTGGTACATTGTGTAAATTATATTTTGGTATTTCTTGCATTAACTTTCTCCTCTCTGTTGTCCACACTAGTTCATAGACCTGTGTATTCTGCTGGGCTGTGACTACTGCGGCACCATCAAGGGGATTGGCCCAAAGAGAGCCATCGACCTGATCAAACAGCACAGCTGCATTGAGGAGATCCTTGAAAATATTGACCCCAGCGTAAGTTGATGTCTGCTGCAATTTAGAAGTTCAGCCATTTAAATAACGTGGGGTCTGGTCCTGATTCTTTGTGTGTGCGTTTTGCTGGTCTTCCTGCAGAAGCACCCTGCTCCCGAGGATTGGCTTTACAAAGAGGCCAGGGGTTTGTTCTTGAAGCCAGAAGTGGTGGATTGCTCCACAGTGGAGTTGAAGTGGAGTGAGCCGGATGAGGATGCACTGATCAAGTTCATGTGTGATGAGAAACAGTTCAGGTGAGCCATCAGCATACTCTCTTCAGCACTGTACTGCATATTAAAGTCATCCTCTTTGCTTGCTTATTGAGTTCTCTTGCAGTGATGGTAGATGATGACATAGAGAGTTGTTGGGATCATATGAACAGAGCAGCTGGTTATACAACATATGACCACTAGGTGGCACTGCTGCATGTAAAAGCAGACTTAATGGTTCTAGCGTATATTGATCTTAAAACCTTTTTATATATGAGCTTTTTCTCTCTTCAGTCACTTGTTCTTCTTGCACTTCTGTCTCATGAAAGCGTTTTTTTGTTGCTAATAAAAAGGAAAGTTCAGCTGGAAAATAACATTGTGCATAGGATTCCATGTCATTGATTGATTGATTGATTTGGGTATATCTGTGCAGTGAGGACAGGATGCGTAACGGCTGTAAGAAGATTTTAAAGAGCCGACAGGGCAGCACTCAGGGACGACTGGACTCTTTCTTCTCTGTCACTGGATCCCTTTCCTCTAAACGAAAGGTATATACGTGTACAACACCTGTCTGTTTCTAAAATGATTGTATTTAATCTATAATTAATTTAACCACCTACAGTAGCATGTGTGAATCTTGATCTAGTCATTTTAATAACCATAAAGAGTAAAAGTGGTTCTGTAGACTGCTTCAGAGTAAATTATGAATGTTCAATGCGTTTTCTTTTCTTCAGTTGAGTTATCTTGTAAACGTCTGATTCATTTGTTCCATTCCTTTTGTCTCACTTAGGAACCGGAGATTAAAGGATCGGCAAAAAAGAAGCAGAAGACTGGAGCCACACCGGGCAAGTTTAAGAAGGGGAAATAGACTTAACATCAGGCTCCTTTGATTCCCCAGGGAAGCAATTAATTTTATGAATAACATCTATTAAATAGAATACAAAAAACTCCAGGTGAGGCGAGCAAAAGCTGTTACATAATCAGAGGTTGTGTTTGATGATTAGTTCAGATGAAAAACTGTATGTTCGTGACTAAATATGATTTTGTTGATGTAAAACAAATGAATAAAAGTATTGAAGTCTTTTGTAGAGAAATTTGTCATTTGTCTTATTTCATGTCCCTGTTTGGAAACAGCATAATGTTGAAATTCTTTGTTTGGAGCGGGGAGAACATAGCACCGTGTTTTTTCCACATTGCATTCTCTTTATATTTGTGGTATTGATACAATGCATACAGTTTAAGTCCCAATACATGTAGTGACAGTGGCAGACATTACTATAAAAACTGTTGTGGAAAGGATTGCATAAATCCACATGCTGAGGAGTCCAGCGAATCAGCAGCGTGATGCCATTTCCTCAAGAAGACATTTGGTTGACATTTACTGCAGTACAGTCAAAATGTCAGTATTTAGTTTCTGATGATGTTTCATGTCTCTAAATGAGGTCAAGTATGAATTTGAAAAACTGGTTTGTTTGTGTGGCTGACAGACGAGAGATGAAGAGAAGTGGTGGAGGGTAATGCCACAAGGCACTGAGTGCATTTCTAGTCCTCGGGTTTAATTGGTTAGTTGGTGGGCAGGATTCTCATGGTAACGGTCAATCTACAGCTTTCTGCAACTTAATGTATCAATTGTGTGTATATGACACATTTCAGAGTCAAATGATTGCAGAGTCATTTCGACCTTTATCACTGATGTGAAAATGCCCAGTGAAAATGCTAGATGCTGCTGCTGCACTATACATTAAGAAACAATTTTTTTTATGAATATTCTTTTACGGAGAAGAATTTGTCTATCATTTAACCTAAAAAAGACATTTCGTTTTCAAATAGTGACGGCCCATTTTCAGTGAAAGGCCCTTCATGCTTATTGCCTGTGTGCATATAAGGACTCAATCAAATTAATTAGGATTGATCAACCTGACAGAACATGATGCTGACAGTCTTATTTTTTATCAGGTGAGTTGCCCATGCATTGTGTTATATGGAAAATACATATTTGGCTAGAATGCATTGCAGAAAATAATTTCCCTGTGATAGCTCATCTCTCAACAGAAAAGCCGGTGATGAATGAATAAGTGGAAGTTACACATACAGAGAGTGAATGTAGGTGTGTCACTTTAAAGACAAACTGAGCAATACAAGAGCTTGTGAAAGAGGAGAACACATTTGTTTGTAATGTTTGTATTTTTCATTACTGGTAAATACTTCGTAAAATTATTATTTCAGATCTAAAATAAGGAAAACTGCACCATACATTAATTTGGCACCAGTAGGTGTGAGCACTACATAGTGATGACACACCAAGAGCCGTAGCTTGAGATAAAGCATTGTAATGACCCTTTAAAACCAAGAACCATCAGAATACCTCAGATATTAAATACACCAATCCCTCAATCCAGCAGATCAAATTTTAGCAGCTTTGTCGGCTGCCATAAGCAGCAATTTCCCCCTCAGCTGCTCTGAAGAATACAATGCAATCGGAAGCTGAAGGGTTCATTTTAGGACTCGATAATCTAGATTTGTACATCCTGCAACTTACTGCCTCTTTAGAAGGACATATTTTTCTTCTACCTGTGGTACTATTTGTCCATCCTGATTGTTCTGCTATAAACTGACAAGATTTGGAGATCCCTTCCATAGAGACATAAGAAGGTGGGAATGCCTGTAACTTAAACAACTACTACTAATAATAATAATAATAACTCACTGACTGAAATATCACAAACAAAATTTTACTATAAAAAACATATCAAGACTTTTTTTTTCTGTTTATGATCTCAAATGTATCCTCCCCTGTAACAACAACAGAGGGGTACCACAGGGTTCTTTAGTTCTCACAATCTATGTCAGATCAGGTCAACATGAGTGAATTTCCCACCCTCTCTGTGTCTCAATACATTTGGAGGTGGGTCTTTCTAGACTGATGAAATTCTGTGAATTTCTGCAGCATGTTGAAAGACTTCCTGTACTTTGTATCATAAAAAAGTTGATTTCAAAGAGCTAGAAAATGTGAAAATTAAACTTAAATTAAATATTTTCTCATTACTCAACAAATGTCTCACATATGCCAAATCTTCCGGACTCTCCCAGGCACCATTGTCTGACACTGGATCAGTCCCGCTGATCCAGTGTCAGTCAGCAGTGTGGTGGACCTGACCTGCTCCTGCGGAGGAAACCCTCCCTCTTTTCCATTGTTTGTGGTTCACCATCAGTGATGGCAGACTGACCTCAAGTCTCAGGAGCGGAGGAAATAATTGAATGCCAAAGTGTCTGCAACATTAGCAGTGACAGAACACTAAAGTGTAGGCACACTGAGTGGTCTGGATTCATTTGTAGAATGCAGAAAAGATCTTTTAAAATTCCCACATATCCAACAAGGAGTAAGATTAAGAAGATGAGACAATTGGATAGCTTGTAAGCACTTCACAAAGGAATAAGTCAAGGGCAGAGGTGGAAGAAGTAAACAGATCTTGTATTTAAGTAAAAGTAGCAATACCACAGTGTAAAAATAATGTAAAATGAAATATTGGACCACTTTAATACTGCTTGAATCTGGAGTTCATGTCATTCTGGATACTAAAGATAAACGTGCATCATATTCTGAAATGGACAATGGTTGTATCTGCAGAAGATTCATTAGTCATGTCCAACATCAGGATATTGTATAGATGCAACCAGTAATGTGTCATATTTCAACAGGATCAACTGGTCTTGTTTGTTAACAGAAAATTGAAATTAAAGCAGAAATTATATAGAAAACCACTTGAGTGCATATTAGCCACTTTTATTATACTAATTAAAGGCACAAAACCAAAAGTGCCTTCCTGCTGTTTCTGTAAAGGGCCTTTTGGCAAGTGAACATGTGCCTCCTTAGCTGCGCTGGGCTCCACTTTTGGATGCAAACTTGTACATCATAATTATTATTCATTTTACTACAACAGAAACAGTACAATGTTTAGATGCTCTGTTCTCTGGAGGGCAGATAGGTCTTTGATTTGACATGTCTATAATAATAATTAGACTTTTAATGTCGCAATTTGACTTTTAGTATTACAATGTGATTTTAATCTCATAATTTCATTTATTTTTTTATCTCTCAAATATTTTTTCATCATTTTCTGGTTTTCATCTTTATTTCTTTAACTGGTGGAAACGGTCTTCCATAGGATGCAGCAGGGGCATCCACACGCCTCTCTCCCTCTTTCTCTCTCGTTTATGATTTATTTATTG
>OMLP01022528.1:5458-25572 GCA_900302685.1 Spondyliosoma cantharus | reverse complement strand
ACCGCAGCGACACTTACCTGTGGCTCAGGTGCAGTTGCTGGGTCCAGTGTGGTTGGTACTGATCCTTTCACGAGGGTCAGTGTCGAGGCAAACCCAGCTTTGTACTGACCCTCGTTACTGAAGCAGTCCGATGTGAAGTGGTTAGCACACACACACAAACTTACACAAACTGTAGCCGGCACGTTGTTGTTAAAAATGAAACGCAACCACTGTCTCTTCTGTTCTTCTGTAGCTGGGACAGAATATATACTGATGTTGATTTTTACAACCAACAACAGAGCAAATTGCGTTTCTAGCTCTGAGCGACGACATTGCTAAACACTGCTATCTCACCGCTGGACACACTGAAATTCACCTCCGGGATGAACGCCCCCCTCTCAGATAAATCCTATCACCGTGCAGAGGAGGTCGACCTATGAAAATGACTCCTTTGGTTACGTAACGACAGGAGCTGAATCTGAGCCTGTAGGAGCCATTTTACCAGTGGGTGGGCTGCAGAGACCATGCAGGAATCAGTTGTTTTCCTCATTCTGGGAGTTGGCAGGCTCAGGGAGAAAAAATGTAAACATGTAGAGACCAGAGAAAACGTGTTTTTCATAATATGGGACCTTTAAGAACATACATATGAGTTGCCGATTGATTTACCAAATCATAATAAAGGAGAAAACAGGCAAAGGATGAAAAAAAAAAAAAAAAGTTACTTATTGCTGTACTTAAGAGTTTAATATTAATGCAATATTTTGAATTGAAAGACTGTTTATCAAAAATTCAAATGACCATTTTTATTTTATTTTGTTACCGCTGATTTGTCACCAAAAAATCTTCCATGTGGGAGAAACCCTGCCACACCATCATGTCTTACACAGCAGTGGTTTGTCAGCCATAATAAATTAATGGAGGCAAAGCTGTTGCATAGTGAATTTTATCAACATGTCCCTTGGATAAAAGTCACAGCAACAAACTGTGGAACGGGTTGAATGTCAAATTGCTGTGAAATTGAGGGCAATGCATTGTGGTATTTCTTCTAAAATCTCATCATTCCCTGATTAAAATGATTAAGCTGACTGACATTATTTTCTCTTTATTTCTTTTTAATGTTACACTTAATTTTTTGACATTGTTTTTCGGATTTCCCCATTATGTGCTGTGGTCCAGTGATGGTAAGTAAAATTGTACATGAGGTAATATTAACATCAGTCTTTGTTTACACAAATGTCAAAATGGTTTCTGCTTGTCCCCTCAGCGACTCCACACAGGCCATTGGCGTTAAATTTATAATTAGACAAATTCTGATTGTAATTCTTAAAGCCGTAATAGGCCGATACAATTTCTCCATCTACTGCCTGCCAGCGGGAGATGATAAAACTGTCAGAGTGGCAGATACCATCATATTGATTAAAACAAAAACAGAACAGAAAATTGTCTACATCAGTGAGCCGAGTTTGGATGAATTCTTGAAAGCAGGTCAGCCATCAGTCACCCCCCACCGTGGAAACAAAAGGAGACTGGATGTGTCAGTTCATGACTTTTGAGGATACAGAATAGAAAGGATGTTTCTCACCTAACAGGTGTGGTATTTAGGGACGACTCATTTTCCTTTTGTTTTTTTAACGATGATTAACAAAAGTTGGTCTGCCAGAAAGTGTGAACAGATTAGTGGCCTGGTCAAAAGGTATCACTGAGAGTGTTTTATAGGTTTATACCCTTTGGTAGTCTCGAGATTTCATAATGAATGGCTCTCTGTTTGTGATTTTTCCCTACACTTTCATAAAGTTCTCCATCCGTCCTGTCACCAAAGGCATCAGAGTATAAGATGAAACGTGAACGGAGCTGGATGCAGATGTCTGTGAGGTCTTTGTTAACTTGTTCTGTCTTGATTCCCATTACTTCATAGTCCATCCAATGTTGGCTACGATTCAGTTACACTTTTAGGTTGTGAAAACCCGACAATTGGTAGGTTCTGTCTCTCTCTAACTACATTTAGGTTCCCAGGGAGCAATTTTGTCCAACTCTTCCCAGGGGACAGCTTCTTCCACCTGTCCACTGCTTGACTTTGTAACCAATTAAACGGTGAAACTTTCAGGCTGTGGTCCAGATGATACGGTCATCCTGGAACTTGTATCCTGCGGCTCTGATGATACAGTCATCCTAGATGAGGATTACAGCTTTTCCGAACAACAGCAGAAGGAAGATCAAGATGCCAAACGTGTGAGTTGATGTGTGAAAGGGTAGTGCCTGCACACTAACTCCATGCCACAGATTTTTTAAGTTAACCACAATGTTTTCGAACCCACTTCGATCTTGGTAAACTTCAGCTGTTTCCATTACTAACGATCCTGTTATTATTTTACCACCATACTGATAGATTCCAACCAAGTTCTTTACAGTTGAGCCACTTGGCTCTCACTTTTCTTAAAGCAGAGATTTGCCAATTTTTCCGACCTATCTCAGTCTGCATATCAGTATCGTATCATATCAGTCGGTCTGCATATAGTGTGAAAAATGCCTGAGGTTGTTGCAGATGTTCTGAGGGGCACTGTGCTGCACAGCAGGAAAATCTGTGGTTCTTCCAGCACCAGCGATGTCACATGTACAGTACCCCAGAGACAGAGAATGTCTGCAACTGTTGGGTTTTTTCACACTTTACAGGGATAGATTGAGATAAGGTAGCAAGTCCAAAGTCCAGTAGTAAAGATAACTGCTCTTCTATTTGGAATTGGAACATATGGTTACAGATAAAACACTTTCCATGTTGGAACAGTATTTTAAATGATGAATAACAACCCTGTTGATATGTTTTTTTTTGGACTTGAGTTAGCAAGTGTTTTTTTTCCAGCAGCAACACAATGTATGGAGGCAACCGATAATTAGATCATCTAAAACCAAATATGCCTCACCACTGAAAAATAAATCAGAACTTGGCCAACTGCTAAAATCAGCACAAACACAAATGAAGGCAGACGCGCTCTCACAACAAAACTAGTTTAGTGGCCATTTGAAAACTGAAATTCAACACTATGTTCAGTGTAACTTTTACTCTCTGTAGAAAACGACCATACGTTCATATGGAGTGCTTAAATTTGCTCTTTAAGTGTTAGAATAACTCTATTGTACTGCGTGGTGTCCTCATATCTCAATAAATGGTACTAAATAAACTAAAGATTGACCCACCATTTTCTGTTTTGTTTTTCCTTTTCATGTCCAGACGTTCCTGTGTGATCTCCAAACCATGTGATGTGTCCTGATGTGATGTAAATGGCCTCATATTTCCAGAGCACCTTTCCAGATTACTGACCGCCAAAGCCGCTTTACAACACTCGTCAGATAAACCCATTCACACACACACACACACATTCCAGATGGCAGTGGCTGCCATGCAAGCTGCCAGCTGCTCATCAGGAGCAATTTGGGGTTCAGTATCTTGCTCAATCTTGACATGCAGCTAGGAGGAGCCGGGATTCGAACCAGCAACCTTTTGATTACTAGACGACCCACTCTACCTCCTGAGCTACAGCAACCCCGAATGCGTAAGTGCCTCTCTGTATCAGACCTCTGCGTCATCCCCTCGTGCCCTTTGCGGCAGAAGTGTGTATGATCAGCGTCGCTCCCAGCACGTCCGTCTCTGCCAAGAAATGCTGAAAGTGATGTTCTGTGTGCTCACTTGTCTTTCATTTGATCCGTCTGTGTGTGTTTAAAAAGAGACAAACATGGCATCATAGAAGCCCCACTTGTCCTTGGCAAAATGCTGTAAATCCGTAGTGACAGCTCGCCAGCCAAGGACTGGCCGCACACACAAGCACAAACATGGCCACACACACACACACACACACGCACACACACACAGCTGGCACAACGTACTTTTGGCTAACTCTGCTCGCTCTCTCATCTCGTCCTCTGACACTTCGACTGAGAGCTTCTGTTTGCCTCTGCAGAGATTACGTGGATTGGTCCTGATATATCCAAGACTCCAAGCGTCTGTGTGAATTTATTGTTGAAAGTTTTATATTTTTTTTCTTGTCTTATTTCTAATTACATGACTCGTCTTTCCCTTTTACTGGTTGCCATTCCATTTAATTTGAATCCAATCCAATGATGAATTCTCAAGTTAAGGGCAGTCAAAGTGTTGTTTTTGTTTGTTTGTTTTTTTCTTTCTTTCTTTTTTAGCACAGGTGAGCAAATCATCCTACACCACTACGACGTACATCTGTGTGAGTCAAAAGATTAAGGAGCTGCATATAAATCAATAACACCAGGACCTCCTTGATACAGCCGACAGACTTCCTGCAATGCAGTGAGTTTATTGACATTAACCTAGGACAATTGATCACAGATAGTACTTTTGGGGGAAAGACGATTAAGATGGAGTACCTCATCTGTCGCTGAAGAATAATGTATTGTGCTAATTTTCAAAGATACAACATACAGTAGATAATGCATAGAAAAATAGGAAAATTCAAGACTACATTTACTCAAATGGTGAAGCTTTTCTGTTTTTTTTCTTCTTTTCCAAACTTGAATGAATTTAAGCTAGGAATAGAAAACTTTTTTGACTTAACTTATCATTCCAAAGTCAATTGCACAGTGTAATCACTGTAGAATCATGACACATTCACATATAGATTGGGTCCCATAGAGTCTTGCTCTCACAATGCTATATAGCCTGCCAGTCAACACCTAGTCCCTGCCATTGTGCAACCAAAACAGAAGAAGCTTTGTTTTCCCTGGTCACTATCTCCAAGTAGTGGAATAACTGGAATAGCTATGGAAACTCACTTATGGAGGAGGCGAAGAAGGCAAAGAGGTAGAGTGATAGAATCCTAGGCAAAATGAGGTAACAGACTAAAGAGTGCCAGTGTTGTGTCAAAGTCTGTTCCCTTGATGATATGTGACTCCTCTTACCACTGGGACTGGTTCCAAACCAGCACTCTTTCCACAAGATTCGTAATCAAATAAATAGGCCTCCTTATTAATACAACTTGGTGTTCATGCTGCCTTTTCATAGCACAGAGATCAGGGTTTGTAGGTCAAAGTGGGATTCCTATGGTTAGTTTTAGCCAGGCTGCTAGAGGTAACCATGTTGCTCACGCTGTCGATACAGTGGTGCCAAATTGACCTGTTAAATCCTGTTAAATCCAAGCTAATCCCCAGAACAAATGATACATTTACGTGTCTTTGTGTAGCAATTTATTTTGATTTTTGATTTAATGTTGTGACGATGCTGTGCTTATGGTTAAGTTTAGGCACAAAGATTGGATTCTGAAAATATTGTTATGAATGTTGTAAATACAGTTTTTACTTATTGGTTGTTTCCCCATGAACACACCTGGCAATTGTTCATCTCATTAAGAATATCCTGTCATTTCACGCTCACTAAAGTTGAAACGCCATCTTGAACAGTGGTCTCATCAAACATAAAAACTATCCTTGTTTTGTATAATCGAACAACACCATGTTTTTTTTTGTTTTTTTTTTAAATAACTGGACTGCTCAAATCTGATCATGTTCCAGAACATGTGACAGCAGACTCTGTGACTTGAATGTGAACTTATCATTTTGGGGCACTTGCTGAGACAAGTTGTCATTTTGTCACTCATGTGTTTAAAGTTACATTGGACCGATGACTCTAAATTAAATGTTTTCTCACTCCATATTAATAAAGGCCAACGTGATGACATGCTCTCAGTGCACTGGTTAGGTGCTAACACAGCCTGCCTGTGCAGTTTGCTGAGGTGGCTTATAATATTTTTGTTGATCAACAGTGATGAAGATAAAAAGTGATGCGCTAGCAAGTGGATTATGGTGGAGCTTTCTGCTCTTATCCCAACTGCTCACTGTCAGTAAGTCAGACAACTTGTCCTCTGGCAATTCCACCAGCTGGGAACGCAGAACCGATAACAGACCTAAAAGCTGCTGAGGCTCCTTTCTGATTTCATTCTCACAACAGCTAGAGGACAGAAGACTGAGAGTGAGAGGATGCAGTGACTCGTTTCAGCACCTCATATAAACTTTCTTGACTATATGGTCTATATTTTCCTAATTGGTGATTATGTGTCATATGCATGTCAGTATATGTTGCTTCAAGTTCACTCTGTTCAAAGATCTGTGTTCAGATGCCACAAAAAGCTTGTTTTCCCATACATTTTTGCCTTTTCCATTTCCATGATCTCCACACCAACCTGCACACCAGCTCTCAAAGCCCTCATCAGATGAAGAGTACATATACCTGCCCTTTAACACTAGTGGTCAGCCACATAGATATCATGCCATCCACACAGTAATGAGCCAGCCTTTTTGTGTTGTTATCCTGCCTACCTTGTTTCTTGACCTTTGCCTGCCTTTTTGAACTTCTGCCTGTCTGTTTCTGCCTGTTTAGACCTTGTTGCTTGTTGTGACCACCTGCCTCTTGCTGAACCCTGCTCTGACCATCAGCATAGTTAACTTTGCTTTTACCTTACTTGTTCTGGCTGAAGGTTGTGCTTTTCAGTCCTCATTTTGTTTTGCTGAGTCATTGTAGGATGTTGATGTGCGAAACACTTCAGATACACTGATTTCCAAGTCAGGGTTTTTCCTTGCCATCTTTTCGACCAAAACAGGTATTCTATGCCATACTATGATGTTTTCCTAATCCTAACCGGTGGTTATTGTGCCTAAACCTAAACAGAGCTAAATACAGTGTTGTGACAACAAAAGAATAGAAATTCAACCTAAACAGGTTGCAACATTATGAAAAGTCTATTTTAAGGGATTGGGTTGGCTGCAGCGAACACAAACTACCCTCACAGAGTATCAATCAAATGCAAATAAACCAACGCTACACCAAAGATTATTACCTTTGTCATGTAGTATCTTGGTAACTATTTGTTTCTTTCTCTCACAAATATTTGATAGGAACAACCACATCCCTCAACATTCTAGATCAATGAATTTGAAGCTAACAGACATGGATTACTGGTGCTAATAGTAATGTAATAGTATTATCTTTTTGACTTGCTTGCTTTTATATTTGTTAATAAACTGGTAGCAAAACATAGGGAAAAAAAATGGGTATTTGCTCCTACGTCATGTGTAGAATATACAGTTTCTGTGCATGGATTTATTTCCATTCTGTTCTTCTTTGATGGATTGTTGTTTTGTAATCCATAAAGCAGCCAATCACAGACTGTGTGAAAAAATGTTTTTGGACTAGCTGCACTTCTTAATGATGATGTCATGGCTGCACATCCTCCCTCTCATAAACTAAAATGTCTAAATATGACTAGACCTTTGTTAAATATTTTCTTGTTGACTGAACGTGTTCAAATCCAGAGAAATTCAAAGTTTACTCATGCTCAACATTCCAATCCATTAGACTTCAAAACATTCTATTCCTTGAAATGTCCCAACATTCCATTCTATGAAAGGTCTCACCATTCTATTCCATGACATGTTCCAAACGTCCATTCTACAACACTTCCCGACACTCGATTACATGTCGATTATGATCATTGCATTCCAATGACACTTACCAACATCCCATTCCACGATCCTGTAATTCCATTATGTGACAGGTCCCAGCTTTCCATTGTATGACACTTCTCACCATTTCATTCTAGAGATCTCCAAACATTCTATTCCATTACATTTACCAGCAATACAATCCATGACACATTCCAACATTCCATTATGTGACACTTCCCAGCATTCCATTCCATGACACGTCCCTGCATTCCATCCCATAACATATTCTAACATTCCATTCTATGACACGTCTCACCATTCCACTTGTCAAATTTTCATTCCATGACAATTCCCAACATCATATTCTATGACACGTTCCAACATTCCATGTGTGACAGGTCCCAACACTCCAATCCATGAGCCACCAAAATGTCCACTATTACTCTTCCCAACATTGCATTCCATGACACATCCCAAATTTCCATTCTATGACATGTCTCACCATTCCATTGTATGAAATCTCCGAACATTTAATTCCTTGACACTGCCAAACATTCCATTCCATGATAGGTTCCAACATTCCATTCCTCAACACATTTTAATTGATGACACTTCTGCCCATTCCAACCCGGCATTAGCTCAAAGTAGGCACGAGCCATCTTCTAAAACTGCAAATGACTGGGTTGATGTCAAAGTAATAATAATAATAATAATAATAATAATAATAATCTTATTGACAGTAATTCAACCTCCAAATGTTGCATCTTCCTCCAGTAATTTATTAAAATTCATGGAAAAGAGATATTTCATCATCACTAAAGTCAATATCATCAATTTGATTGCTTATATACAGTACATATTAATGTGTGATAATCATTTAATTGACATCGCTGTCTAAGTATTTACTCAGTTATTTTTATTTATTTTTTTATTTAGACCCAGTTGTTGTGCATTCCTTTGGAGTGGAGAACGGAGATCAATCTAATTGAGAAGTCACACTAGATATTTGCCTGTACATACCAATGGACATAAATAATTGTATACATTTTCCCTTTAGTAATCATTTCACCACATCTATTTATTCATTATTATTTCTAACAGCTTTGTGCTGTCTACATTGTAATCTTTATGCTTTCTGATGAAGGACAACATCACATTGTAAGAATTCTGCACATTTAAGGAATCAGTTTCGCCTCTGTTAAGACATTTGTATCCTCAGTGTGTGTCTGTCTTCTTTGTGTTTTTGAGTGTGTGTTTCCCCATCAACCCCCCCCCTCCCTTTGCCATGTGCCATTTGTACTGCCAATCAGCGTGACAGCTGTCAATCAAGCAGCAGCTGACACATATTTATGACAAGTGAGATCACTGGCCTGGAAAGGATAGCTTGCCAACACCAGAATAAGCCTGGAGGAAGTCTGTTAGCTGAGACACTTCATCCTTCTGACACCCTCTACTGACCGTGTGGTATTCAAGAGGAATCTGACGGCAGGTTAATGGGGAAGACAGACACATTTAATACACACACTGCTACAGACAGTTAACAAAGGCCGACTGACCCATCTGCTGAAGCTGTTTATTTCAGTTACCTGTCACCTGTGTGCGCACATTTACACTTATATTCACACGCACCATCTGTGTCACAACACACACACGTGCGCAGACACAAACACATAGACAGATCAGGCTGGGTGATCTATGAGTTTGATTATATATATGTGAGTGTTTGCGGAGAAGGGACGGGTAATTGAAATGAAGTCCTTTTCTCGCTTCTCTTTTCCCTGAGCCTGAAGCCTTGAGCCTCTCTGGTAACAATTAGGGTGTGAAATAGGAATGGAGTGTTTTTTAGATTAGGCTTCAGCAGCTGGATCTCTATTCTTACAGGATTAAGGTGCAGATAGAAAATGTTTGTTTGCCAACATTCAGTATTTTTAAATATTAAACACACACACACACACACACACACACACACACACACACACACACACATATAAATATTTATGAAATATTTCTGATAACTAATCCATGAATGTTGTTGGTTGCATGCAATTAACCAAAACACTACACAGCACCAACTAACACCAACACAAGGGGGCTATTTTATAATCATAGATGCCTCATATCAGTGTGTGTGTGCATGTGCGTGCATGTGTGTCCGTGAGGGAAAGACAATCTTTTCTGTCCTACTTTATTAAAAGGGAATTTATATCACGTTGCAGTGTCTAATATGAGGTTGACAAGTCTTCCAACATAGTTAGCTCCTGACCTTTAGTCTGCCAGATGTCTAATGAGCTTGTTTTCTTCATCAGTGATAAAATGAAAAGTGTTAGAAGTGCTTTTGATTAATCTGTCAAACAATGAAAGTAGTGAGCTCCAAATACCACAGAGAAATAACCAGGTTAGGATGACTCATTTCATGTTTTTTTGAGTGTAAAACTCCAGAACAAACAGTGCAGCTCTTTGAAACGACCACCTGCTGTCTTGACACTCTGCCAATCAGCGGTTTTGAATCATCAGCGGATGTCCTGTGAGTGTGCTTCTATCTCCAACCAGGTGTTCTTTCAAAAAATGTTCCTAAAAATTCTAGCCTCATTACTTGATACAATATAATTCGAACTTTAGTGTTACACTATCGTATAAAATATTGAAAGAGTACTGCTGAACCAACTCCATAATGAATGCACATGAGAGTTGTCAATGACAATATCATTGAACTGACATTGTTCCAAATAAAGGAATAGTTTGGCATTTTGGGAAATCCGCTTATGTGCTTGCGAGAGTTGGATAAGAAGATCAATGCCATTCTCATGCCTGCCTGTTAAAAATAAAGCTATACAGGCAGCAGCTCTCAGCTGAACTTGTATATTTCTTTCACTGAATATAACCAACTAACCATTTCAGTGAATGTCGCCTCTTAGCTTTTATTCACTCGTCTTCTATTCTCTTGTCAGTTTCTATTTCATTTTAGATTTTCTATTTTAATGTCTTTACAGTATGTAAATGATTCAACTCTCATTGTCGATACTTCTGAACACTGTCACCATCACAGCTGTACAGGCAGAAACTTGTATGGACTTAAGAAATATGCCGCTTCATGAAGTTTGGAGAACGCAGAACCCAAACAAAAGTATTCTTGTTACTCAAGCTCATATGTAACTCATTCACGCGTTGATTACTTTTTTTAATTTCTATGGAACTACAGTGTAATGTAACAAAATGCTGAGAAAATAGTACAGTAATTAGTGACCATGCAGCAGTATCTATGGAGATCAATGTGGGTAGTTTAGAGCATTGCTCAAGATGGAGGTTACAGGTGTATTTGTTATAGGATCCAGCCTTTGTTAAATTTGTGGGAAGTTGCATTGGTAAATACGTTGCACTGAATACAGATGAAACAATGGCCAGCATCAGATGGGAGGCGTTTGAAGCCTATATAAGAGGGGAAATTATAAGTTACTCAAGGTCTAAAACTGCACAATCTATCTGTCATGAGAGCTACTTATGATACATTAACAACTAAAAAAGTGGCTACAAGTCTACTGCGGACTAAACAATCATACTATGACCAAGCAAGGGGAAAGAGCAGGCAAATTATTGGCCTGGAGGATCAAGTAAATGCAAGCTGAAAGAACAATTCATAGTATGAATGCTCGTCTTACAGACCAATTAGTGTAATGAGAAAATACTTTGCAAAGCGCTTTCTAGGAGATTAGATAAATGTCTACTTCAATTGATTATTGATGATCAACAAAGTTTGGTAAAACAACAGACAAGGTTAACACAATATTAGAAGAGTCTTGAATATACTGTATGAGAGACATAATGCAAAAGATACAGCAATGTTGTCAGTAGATGCTTCCAAGATCACTCCTGAACTCAGTGAAGTAATCTCAGCAAACTACAACCACCTGGTAGACGGAGCAGCTGAAGCACTGAACCGTTGGTCTAGTTTGCCTTTAAAATTTAAACTTCCCAATCTTAGATGGTATCATGTGGCTGCCCAACCGACCTCAGCGTCATATTATTTCTGTGCAACAGCGCCCCCAACCTGGGTAAGTATCAAGCAAGAGTCCTTTCCAGATATTTGTATCTATACTCAGATATCAACACATTGAAGAAACTTACAAAAAATCCTTTTCTTAAAAATACAATTTCAGTTTGGCATGCTGCACACAAACACGTAGGTGATATGCAAGTATTGTCTCAGTTTATTCCTTTTTGGGGTAATGAACAGTTTACACCTGGTAAAAAAGATATCCGGAAAAGGATGGAACTTTGTGTGGACTGAATATTGCTTTCTTGTGATCAATTATTTCAGAGATACCAAATCCCTAAAAAACACTTCTTTAAATTTTAGCAGTCAAAAAAATATAAGTCATCAAAATATAGCCAGGTCATGTGTATACCACCTTTATCAAACCTTGAGGAAATGACACTTGCAAACTTAGAAGGGAAGGGTCACATATCTAAGTATTACAACATGTCGGTTGCATGTAGTGCTGAATCAACGCTGGATGAATTAAATGCTTGGAAAGTGAATATACAAGGGAACATTAACAAGACAGACTGGAAGGATGCTTACAATAAATACAAGGTTTAAATTACTTCAATATAATTGGTTAATGAAAGTATACATAAGTCCTGTGTCTGCTTATATTCCAGATGTTTGTTCTAAAATGTCTGGTTCACTGTCTGTGGGAATGTCCAAAGATCCAAACCTTCTGGAAGGATGTTATAAAATGTTTGTCAGTTTAATATCAAAGTCCCTTTAAATGTCAAACTCTGTGTGCTTGGAATATATCCAAAAGACTTCATACAAGCATCGAAACAGGCTAAACTTCTGGACTTTAGACTTCTCCGAGCCAGGAGAGCTATTGCGCTATGTTGGAAGAGTATGGATGCTCAATCACTGAAAATGTGGATCAGGGAGCTTCCGGACTATATCAGTCTGGAAAGACTAACTTACATTGCTATGGGCAAGCAGAGGGACTTTGTTCAGCTCTGGGAACCATATATGAATGTCATAAAGGATGGAAATGTAAGCTTTACCTAAAAAGGAAATTGTAAACTATGCAGGGTAATATTTGGTCTTATTTGTGTTTTATTTGACATCGGTGCAAGCTGAGTGTGTGTGTGTCTGTGTAATGTGCATAGTTCTAGTCTCAAACTGTCGTATTGTTACTGTATGTTTCAATGATGTAATAACACAATAAAATGATAATAAACTTATTGTAAAAAAAAAAAAACAAGAAGAAGATTATGTAATGTGATTGATTGTTCGACAACAGCTGCTAAATCCCTTTTTTGATCAAGTGTGTACTATTTTGTTGTTGTTCCTAAACCACCTGACCTTTCTTACACCTCGATTGAAGCGAATGGAGAAGAATGTGGCAGCAGCGGTACTCTGTTCTGGATAAGGAGTGTGTTTTCTCTCCAGGCAAGAAAGTGCAAGGAAAGCATGTGAAGCCTTTTGTTCAGGGTACACACACACACACGCATTCACACGCACACAGCGGGTGACAAAGAAATTGAGTGAAGTGCTCTCTACCCTGAGGAGGCCATTGTGTCTTCCATAGAACATCAATCCATACACAGCAGACCACATGGAAGACTTGTGGGAGAGGAGGCGTGTGGGAATAGACGGAGAGGCAGTGAGACAAGCTGATTGGACCGATCCATCAGGTGGAAAATCATCAGTATCTGGAGCATTTCTCCGCCTTACCTGTTTTCTTTCTTCTCATCCATTTTTATCTCTAATCCTCTCTTCTCTTCCCTCCTTGAATTCTGCTCTCCTTCCCCCCAAAAAAACACTCCTTGTCCTCTTCTTGCACCTATTTTGCACAACCAATTTGACACCTCACAATCTTTTCCTGACCCATTTTGTTCTCCATCACCATCCATCGCTTTTTTTTTTCTTTTTCCCCATTATTGTGCCTTTCTGCTATTGTCTTTTAGTGGAGCACTTCTGCCTGCAGAGGTGGATGGTTCACTGTGCTCATCTGTCACTGTTGGCTGTCACTGCTTTCTTTCTGTCACTTTCACATATGTCTCTTTCTTCCCCGTCTATAACCGTCTGCTCTCCCCTTCTCTTTATTGCTTTTTCATGCTGTAATCTTCCTGCTTTACATTCCTCCATACACCCCCCCTCATCCACATCTCTTTTTATCATTCACAGTGACCCTGACATTCATTTCCAAATTCTCTTTTCTGCCAGACTTCTTTCGCCTTCACTTTTCTAACTCTGACTTTCTCCAACTCCCTTTCTCCTCTGTCTTTTTGCCAACATTTACATTCACTTTGAACATATTACATAGCTTAGCATTGAAGCACTAATCTTTCTTCTTTGTCCGATATTGATTCAATTTTCAAGTTTGATCAAGCGAATATGCAAACACTTTGAAAGTCACAGAGCTCACATCTGAAGATGCATTTTACTGTATATTTTAGCAACAAATTAAATCCAACAGGTCTGTGATACATTTCAAATAAAGAGACACCAAGCAGATCAGAAGTTTTTTTTTTAAGATTAGTTTAATTATACAAAGTCGAAGTTCCTATACTTAAACTTGGATATGTTTTTATGACAGTCAGTGGAAATCACAGCACCCTTTTTAGACAGTCCAGATTAGTTTGCTCCTCAGACAGTTTAGGTGACTTTTCTACAGGTTGAATGCTCTTTCATTCTCCCAGTTGAGTCATTAAAAAGAAACATGAACTGTTGGAAATATCTTGTTCTTCAACAATCCTGTCGTGCCTACTTAAAAATGTCAAGTTAAATATAGAGTGAACGTGAAGCTGAGAGTACACTGAAAGCTGTTGACCCAATATGCAGTGTTACAATCAAAATCAGCTCTTGACTCAAAAGTTCTCGGTGATGTCGATTCCCAGCAACCTAAAACTGTTCGCCGCTCCACCGATGTATGCTCATGCTGTGTCTTTGCCTCCTTTTTTTTCTAATACCAACAATCAGTTCCTTGGTTTTGCTGACGTTGAGCTGTAGATTGTTCTCTGTGCTCCAGTCTCTAAGATTATTGATTTCTTCCCGATAAGAACTCTCATCTTTGTTCATAATGCGTCCGATGATGATTGTGTCCGTAGACAGGGCTGAGCACACAGTCCGGCGGGGCTAAAGTGTTGAGCAATATTGTTGAAGAGGTGCGACTGCCAATCCGTCCTCTGTGTCTTGACTTATTTGGAATGTGCACGTGTGGTGAAGTCACTTTATTGCGTGGACAGTAGGCCTCTCACTTGTCACCCAGCAGCTGTTCTGCTCTGTTCATTTCAAGCACCACTTCACAAAATTTCCAACCAGTGAGCATAATTTATCTCGTTAGCCAGGGGAACACTCGATGTTACCCCCTCTGTCACAACAAAGGGAAAAGGTATCTTCTCCTTTCTTTTCTCCTCTTTGTTTGGAAAGTTCCTTAGGAGAAAAACAAAACTGTGTCTCTCGAATAACGAACCACAAACAAATTCCGATGTAGGGCCACAATCTGTCACAGATTAGTAACCACGCTCTCTCCTTTGGATACAAAGAACTTTTGCATTTAAAAATAGGAATGTTTTGCCAGTGAGCTCCTCCTTCCTGACCTCCAGTGATGGTGTGTGGTCTATGGTTAATTCATAGAGTGGTGCTAGAAATACCACTCCGCTTGCTTGCACGTCCATAATTAACTACAGCTAAGGAACAGTCAGCCGTACGGGCGCGTGGCTTACTTAATATTTAAATCACGCTGAAGGCCAAATTGTTCTCCAACTGCCACAAAGTTGTATTGAAGGACTCAAGTTTTAAGCACACAAATATCACATGTATCAATGTTAGCACTACCCAACTTGAATTCCTGGATGTAGAGTGTAGACATACGTGAAATGGAAAAAAAGACACGTGACTAGTAACTCACTACTAGTGATCGTCCCCACCAGAGTATCCTGTTGGGAACTTTCTATTTGCGTTGGATACACTGTCCTCTTTAGGCCTTCAGGGCTGTTCAGTTCTTTTATTTGTGTCTGTATCCTTGACAAAACACATCCAGTTCAATGGACGTTTAATGATCTGCGTGTGTTTGTGTGAAGAGATAAGAGGACAGAATAAAGGAAAGCTCTTGTTCATGTGCATTTTTTATGAACTCCAGCATGAAAAATACATGTATAACTGTGTGTGCAAATATACACACACTTCACGGCTTAGAATCAGAGCTATTAATTCAGATGGAGGCCTGATAAATGTGCAGTAAACACAGTTACATGATTAAAGGCTTAGTGACAACAGAGACGAGCCTGAGGGCAGCTGAAAACTGAGGAGGGGGAGCTTAGAGTTGAGAAAACAAGAATAATAATAAAATGTTCAAATAAAGTGGTTAAGCAGTATGTTCAAATATATTTTCCTGAACCGCATTTTACCAACAAGTAGTTGGAGTATGAGTTCTAAATAGCACATTTTTATAAGTAGCGGACCTATATTTCATTAAACAAGCTGACCCTACGCACTCCCAATGACGTTTCTTACAGTGTTTAGTGCATATAAATGTTCTCGAGAGCAAATTCTAAGGGGGGGCACCAAGAGTAGTGCTATAACTCCGTTAACAAGTGCTCCGTCACCCTGCCAGCTAAGGAAAAATACATGTGCGACTGCAAACACATGTTGATGTTACTGTGGCTTGCTGGTAAGCTTCAGCTAACCACTAGCTAACATTAATATTTGCACACATACTGTTGGCCTACCTTCATTGTGCCGCTGCTGGGCACTAGAGGAACACAACGGCTATTATTGCATGTTAGTAATATTACATATTTACATTACATTACAGGAAAATAACTATTATTTTGTCCCCCCCGCCGTCCTGGGATTTATGAGTAGTCTAGCATATGCAGTTGACAAAGAAAACAGCGTCCTTGATTTTAGACAGCGTTTGACAGAAACAAGAGCTTCTTATCTCGAGCTGACAGCTGTTGGTTGCCGGCTTTAATGACAACAGTCACTAATGATAGCTCTGTGAGTTGGTTAAAATCTCTGTTTTGAGACAACTTAATGTTACTACCTGCATGAAAAAATGTTTAAAATGAGAAACCTTTTGACTTTAAGTGGCTTGATGTGTAGGCCTAGTTATCATATTTCATGATAAAGAAACAACTAAGATTAAATCGCATGAAACATTAGGGCTTTCCAGCCATGTTTGTTGCAAGTAAGAGCTGATATTTTTCACAAGATGTTGTATCCAACCTTGTTTGCAGAGAGAAAAATAACAGTGTTATTTTGATGAGTCCTCAGGACATCTCAGCCATGTTTTTGGCAAGCAAAGCAGGTATTTTAATCCAAAATGTAATGTCCTCCTAACCCTAACAAAGTTGTTGTTGTGCCTACAAGTAACCAGACCATCATCACAGCTCTGTCACAACATAAAACAGAAAATGTTACTTAAAATATAACGTTTCAACATATCTGTGTAACAGAAGCACACATCATCAATAGTTATTGTGTTATGTTATTCTATTGGGTTTCTTGTATCCAGTCAAAATGAAGCTGCAGTTGGATTTTGGCTTAACCAGCCTGCACCTTAAAGACATCATCATCTGTGACATCATCCTTAGCTGTGCTTATCTGTTCTAACCACACCCGACCACCACTGGTGATGCTGACTGTGATCAGGGGTAAAACTGGCTTGAAACCTTTTACTGAAGAGGGCAGCAAAACCCTGATCTTCATTCTAACGTTAAGTTACTCTGATAAATGTAACTGTTAGCAGGCTGCTATGATGTAACATAAGCTAATGTTATGGGACTCAAGATAGGCCTACAAATTACAAAACAAATATGATGATTAAGGGGTCACACTGGAATGGTCAATGTGTTTTTAAAATCCACACCCAAACGAGTGTAGGTACAGAACCCAGTACACAGGAACATAACCCACTACATACAGGGCTTGGTTTGTGTGATTGGTTTAGGGTTATTTTTGGCGCATACGTTACCTTGCTACGGCAGCAGATGCCACTGTGTCGTGGCTTCCCATTAAAACACAATTTTAAATGAGATGTCCCACCAAGCAGAAAGATGAACAGGACTCTATTTTCAGAAGACTGTGAAAAAAAAAAAAATCACTTTATTTAACGTCTCTGTCTTCATCCTTAACAGAGTCGTAAACATACACATGCTCACAGATGTGGTGGTATGCATTTCACTCCAGTCTTGTTTGGTTGTGAGCTGGCGTTAAAATCCTCCCGTTCTGCACACAAATGAATGTATTATTTGGTGAGGATTAGTGTTAAATGGTTCTTTTCTCTCCCTGTGTAGACTTAATAGAATGAGAGAATTAGACGCCAACTATCATCTAAACAATACTTAACCAGAATGGATGACACCGTGTCTTCTTTTGTATCTTCGCCCGTCTGTTAGTGTGTGAATAGACTGCTATGCCTGCGTTTGTGCTTCCCTGAATTCCCCTGTGTGTATGCAGTCGTCTTTTTCTACGAATTGTTTTGTTTGCTACCTAAATGATCAAGCTAACAGCAGCTGTAGGTTCCAATGCAGTGTGATGTCATAAGAATGTATTCTCATGGATGTCGACTATGGCTTGAATCCCATTTGCTAATGAAATTCTGCTCAGGAATGAACAGTTATCATTTGTAGACAATGATAAAGTGAGTTCAGATTCATGAGGCGCTCCGAGCAGAGGTAAGAATCACCATAAAAAAGAAAGTGTCATTTCAGTGTCAAGTGCCTGAGAAATTAATGATATATTAAAACATTTATTTGCACTTTCTGCAATGGCAATTTGGCATGCAGGGTAGAAATTGAAGCCCCAGGCCCCAGTCAATTACTATTAACATTTAAAGCTCCATAGTTTGTGTTATCAAGAATAAACATAGGGTCTGACAAGGTGAGACAATTAATTAATTTATGCCTGAGTGCTAACAGGCAACATAGTGGTGTGCAGGATAACAGAAAATAACCTTAACAAATGAAGGCTACTTAGAAATGTTGTTTTTTGTAAAACTTGAAAATTGTGTTTCCAGCTTTTCCCTCTGCCCCCAAGTGACCAAAAACAAATAAAAAAGTAATTTGTTATTCATCTAAAATAAAGACCTTTATTTATTTAATATATGCACTAACCAGTAACCAGTCATTTCTATCCGAAACTACAGATTACTTGTCAGAATCTATTTTTGGAAGCAGCCTGACCTTATCAGAAAATGACCACATAGGTAGACTGTGATAGCAGGTCATTATGACCTGTATTTATTGTTTGTTGTTAGGCTGTGACCTCCAGCGGCTGTCGTAATTATTACAGCTGTAAGGGAGGACGTGCAGAGAGGTTGGAGAAACAGTGAAAAGTCCATATACAGATAGGGTCAGGGTGGAACAGCGGGGCTAAACAAGCACAGGACTTTTCAAGAGACTGCTGTTTGAGTCCAGTGTGAAACTAAAAGTCAACGTTGTTTTGTTTTAACTTACTTACATGGTGAAATGATGTCACATATGTGACCTAACATTAGCAGGTACTGAGGTGCGTACGTAATGGTAGTAGCAGAAGTAATGTATTGATTTTAACTCAAACCTCGTTTTCCTCAACCTGACCAAGGAGTTTTAGTGCCTAAACCTAACCAAACTTGTACTGCCAGATGAAGGTACAGTACGTGTGTCACTGATATGCTGCAGTAGTCATTTGTTTTGAGAATGTCATTGTCTCACAGAAGGACATATATAACCAAACAACCTATTCAGTAGTAGTAGTAGAGATGTGTGGGGAGGTGTACAGGGTGGATGGTTGAGTAAAACAAAGACAGGACTGAAGAAAATACTTATTCAAACCAAAACCACAGTGTTGTCCTCAAGCCAAGTAGGTCATGTGTTTATACTGCAACAAATTATGACCATAAAACGGAGGTACAATACCCCGTCCCTTCATTTTGGGAATCGCTGGGAATTAACCTCTTTAATTCTTTAGGTATGAGGATTTGTTGTTTGTGACAGCTTTACATGTTCAATTTTCATACCACTTAAAATAGAACTCACTGAGGCATTGCAAATAAACTATATTGCTTTATTGCAAAACTCTTCTCCACCACTGAAGTCACAGTATAACTGCTACCCACTGGAATCGCAATCTTTGTTATGCGTTGATGTAATTGTAAATAATTTTAACTACCAGGTGCTAAATGGGATAACATGACTGGAGTCAGTGTTTGGCAGTGATAGCAATTATATTACCCCCTTAAAAAACTGCAAAATCTTGTTTTTTTTTTTTGTTTTTTTTTCCAATGCAGAGCTATACTTCTAAAAGACAACTATGTTAGTGTCACAGGTTTCTTTACTCTCTGGTTAAACAAGCAGGCAGAGTCAGAAATAAAGCGGTTTATTAGCCCAGGCAGGTTTGGTAAAAACAAACAGTTTAAAAAAGAGATGGGGGTGATGAAGGGGCACAGTCTTTTAAAAGAGTCTTTACCAGGGGTCCAAAAGCTGTCCAGCCAGTCTTTACTACTCCTTGACTGCAGGTAAGGGGGGAGGGCAAGGTGGAGTTCAGCCAGCGCGTCCTTTGCTGCTACTGTTTCTACTCTGCTGTGTCTGTTGGATTCCCCCAGCCCCCGTCGTGCTCCGCTTCCTCCTTTTTATCTATTTGGGAAGGTGATTAGTACTTGCAGGTGTGCCAGGTTGCTGCAGGGGGAGGTCCTTCAGCCACACAG
>OMLP01022524.1:122364-145695 GCA_900302685.1 Spondyliosoma cantharus | reverse complement strand
TTCTTACGCTGCGCCTGCAACCTGGAACAAGCTCCAGCAGAGGCTGAAACTGTCCAGCTTTATTCCTTTAGGGGACTTCAAATTGCTTGTAGGAAGGCTGATGAGACAGTCTGTGGGGGTCTGCACATGTACTAACCAGTCCTATTGTTCTTTGGACTTTGTAGTTTGCACCACATTACTTTAATGTTTGTGTTCTGTGTTGTGTCTCCTGTATGTTCAGTTAGTCTGTAACTTTGTGTTTTGCTGCTGCCCACCTGGAACAGGTCTCTCTTGTAAATGAGACCCTGGGTCTCAATGAGATTTTACCTGTATAAATAAAGGTTAATAAATAAAACATGGGCACAAACATGGTTTTGTCAACAGTGACATGTGCAATGTTTGCGCATGATGGCTCCTCACCTGCAGTAATTGTGTGGCCCGATTCCATCGAAGCCTGCGTACTCTTTGAAGGGATCACTGCCCTTCTGCACGATGAAATAGGAATTCCAGTCCAGACACTCTTCTCCTTCCACTGTCTCACTCACCATGCCGAGGTAAGACTCGCCGTTCTCCTGGTAGCAGTCGTTTGGTCCTGGAAAAAAAAAAAGTTTCTCTCTAACCAGGTAATATGCATTTTTTAAGGTCCCATATCATGTTCATTTTCAGTTTTATCCTTTTTATTTGGGTGTCTACCAGAAAACATTTACACGCTTTAATGTGTTTTCCTCATGTTGTCCGTTGCTGCAGCACCTCTATTCACCCTCTGTCTGGACACTCCGCTTCAGTGCCTCCCTCTCAAGAGACAGGTCTGCTCTGATTGGTTAAGCTCTCACAGGCCTGAGCAGACACCGCCCACCATCAGCTCTGCCTGTGCTTTTGCAACAGAGACTATATAGCTGTGATGTCACAATGTTATAGAAGTCCTGACGGCTCGTTTAAAGACAGCGTCTGAATACAGGCTGGGTGCATTTGTCTGTGGATCGAGCGTCTTGATACTTTCACAATACCCATATAGCACCTTGAATTTCTATTTTGGACAATGACGTAAGTGTATTTACCGACTTCGCAGAGCTTTCCACTGTATCCATCGGGGCAGGAACACTGGAAGGAGGAGCGTTTGGGACCCTTCTTGCAAGAGCCTCCGTTCTGACAGGGGTTGGGCCTGCAGGGAGAGGCTGCAGATGCAGGCGAGAAAAGATCACTGTCTGATTGCAAATGAGACAACAAATTAAGACTGACCAGAAAAAAATAATCAGTAGGATTCCACAACTACAGACCTTTCTTGCAGTCGGGCGGCCTGTACGGAGGCTTGCACTTGCACTCGTAGAACGGAGCAGCAGTGGTGACGACGCAGCTTCCGTGGCCACAGTTCACGTTCTTGCAAACATCTTTCACTGAGAAAACACAATCAATCCATTATAGTATCCTATGTATGTATTCTGGAATTATTCATTAGCAAAATAATTCTATTTCATGTGGTGTGCAATATTTTAGTGTGTATTGTTATGATTTTATTTTTTTATACAATTCTTAGTGTGTAACTTTTCTATACAGTGTCTATGTTTCTACTTTTTTGTGTTTTTCTTGTTTGAAGCTGACTCCAAGCGATACAAATCTATTCTAATCTAAATACGTTAATGGCAACATGCTTCTTAATACATAATTTAACTATTGAAGTGATCCCATAGTCATTATTTGACCCGCAAAACTGCTTTTCAGTTTTTGTGCTGCACACAGTTTGGTACATTTTATGCCGCAGATTAAAACCTAACACGATCGTAACTATGAATCATTTTTGTGCGTATTCATTCATTTTTAATTGTACTCTAATTTATTTAACTCAAAAACTACATCTAAATTAATTTTCTGTTGATCAGAACTACATATATTTGTGTTTCTAGCACTGGGGGGGCGACAGAGTCATATTTTTCCCAATCCTACACACAGCAGTTTTAAATTGAAAGCTGAAAAAAATGTTTCACATTATCATACTCCAGGAATTATGATGGTTTTACTGAGCCTTAGAAGAAACATTTGCAACCTCTGAGTATAATAAATGAAGCTCTGATTGACCTGATCTTGTAAAACTTATTAGTAGTTTAGGGAACAATACATATTATTAGCTAGTCATTCCCTATGTCAACTGTTCCTCTTTCTTACCTGTCTGACACCTTTTTCCCGTGTAACGCTCGGGGCACACACACAAAAAGCCGCCGTCGGCAGCTGTGTCACAGGAGCCTCCATTCGAACATGGGTTTGGATCACACTCATCTGAATAAACCAAGAAGGAAAAACAGTCAGGAGCAGGAGTGCAGTAGATTGTAAGGATGTCTCAATCAATCATTTTTTTTGGCCAGAGGTTTTTTTACCTGTGACATCCAGGAGCTCATACAACCAGTCATCTAGAGTCAAATCATAATCTTCTGCAGGGACCTCAGTGGGTAGATCGTAATAATAATACTCATATTCTGTGAGGGGGGAAAAAAGACGTGTTTAAGAATCCTAGTTATGAAGGACTGATAAAGTCAAGTTTTAGTTAACTGGACACAAAGTGAGCGTGTTTTTACCAGCGAGGTCATCTGTTTCTGTGATCACCTGTCACAGAATATATCAGTTATTTACCAAGCTTTAAATGTTTTTCAAGAATATTTATAAAACTTTTAAAAAGATTTACATGATTCGTACTTACATGGAAGTCATGTCCGAACGCAGTGAGTGCACACAGTTGTATGAGTAAAGCTATCAAGCAGCCCATGTTGCTGTAGACCCTGGCCATGATGGAACCAGTTTCAGGTTTTTGCTGAGATGCGTGTCCTATATAACATGGAGACACCCTCGCAAACACTACACTACACCACCCCCCATGTTAATCATTAGGACCCTGCATTGATTTGACAGACATTACATGTGACTCAAAATTTTCTGTCGAGGTCATCAAAAGTAAAAGCAGCGAGCATGTAGCTCTCATGGACTGGGTAAAGATCTCCCACAAAATCTTTAAAATCTTTTTGTTGTTGTCAGGTCTTTCTTCTTTTTTGGTCAACATTCCTGAGTGATCTGAAGTTTCTCAAAATCGGGTTAAGTTGCCATATTTCATGAGCTCTTTAATGATTTGGAATACTGCAAAATACCATCTCTCAGTACAACAGGAGAGATTATTACATATATCTTATTAAGCTGTATCAGACTTTCTTAAACACGTCCAGTTCCCTATGTCACAGCATTAGAATGACCTGGATAACTGAGAACCTTCATCAACAATACTTTCCTAAAGAGCATTTTACCTTTAGCTTGTTAGCTCATCTGACAACATTGTTACAGAAACCTGGGTTATGTATTTAGGACAGTGATGTTGTCCTTAAAATCCACAAAATGCCAAATCCCACAAAATAGCAATTCTTACATAATGTTGCTTTAACAACATAGTGCATAAAAAATAGCTTACAGATTTGCAGCATGTCACAGTTAAACGCTTTGTTTTGATTACAGACTCTCTCTCCACCTCCTTACATATGTATTTTGTGTGTAATTCATTTGCCAAAACAGAGACAACAAAAAAAAAAATCAATGAGCTCTTTTTTCAAATGTTCCAAAATATATTGCACTTATATCGTTATTGTGAATTCTTCAGGCCATGATAATCGTGTAGTCAAAGTCTGATATTGTGACATGATGATGAACTTACACCACAAAGGAAAAACAAAAAGAAGACACTGTCATTATTTGTCAGCTGGGCTGTTTTTTATTCAAACAGTGATCACTTTACAGTGGGAGCAATATCATATACTCAATATACAGCTCTATATATAATGTACACAGGGAGTATGTGGAGAAATCAGAGTAAAGATCAGACCACTATCTCTCTCTCTCTCACTGTTCGTTAACCTCCGACAGGTTAAAGGGTCGTCACCTGTTTGCACAATGTCAACCCAGTTCAAAAGTGTATTCAGGTCACTGACGAGGGGGGGGGAGTGCTTGTAAACCATATATAATATGCCATTCAACTTTGTCCATGCTCTTAATTCATTTCATACAACACTCCACATTCTTGTTGATGGCGCCACAGACACTTCAAAACCAGCAACCAGTGGATAATCATCCTAAGTGCCTCAATCCTTGATTGTTGAACAGTACGGCATAAATGCATCTAATGTTCATGCATAATTCTAGTGGTGTAATAAACCACATGCAGAATACAATTCATTAACACAGTGTTTAGGCCGGTCTGTCGCTATACCACTTGATGTTTGCTTAGAAGAACCAGCCTGAACCCAAAATATTCACATTTCCATTGCAATCTCCCAATGTGCTAACCTTTAAGACTGTTATCTTAAAAACGTACAATTCATTGTCTTCAGCTCCAGAGAATATGGCAAAAAATCTGGTGCAATTCACAGGTTTTCTGCCGGAAACAACAGAATGTAAAAATAATATAAAAAGTCTATAAATATAGGCATATAATGCTAACTTTTAAGGAGCAGAGTCAGCAGCAACAGTCAGTCCTTCTCACTACCAAACTCCATGAAAACAGATCAAAAATAAGTCACAGCGTGTCCAGATGGTCGTTTGTCTTTTTGTTCTGTGCGCTCGCAGCCCTCTTCCGGTCCAAATACAGTCTCAGATATCATCCACTTGTTCATGTGTATTCTGATTTGCGGATGTAGTTGGAAGGCACATAGCCTCGCCGGCCTCCTGCTTCTCCCAGCCACCAGTCACTGTTGCCGTTCATGTCCTGGAACTCCAGAATCCGCAGCTGCTGGTTGGCTGAGATGCTCAGTTCGTTGGCACAACGGGCATCGAAGGAGTAGAGGGCGTAGTAAATCTAAAAACAAACACGGATTAAAAAGTTAAAATAATGTCATCGTTGCTCTGTGTTTTTTCCAGCTTTAAAGCAGTTTTTTATAAATGATTTTGACCCTTTGATGGCAGTGGTAGAAGCCGCAAACATAACATTGATATAAAATCACCTTGTGAATTTGTTATGGTTGACATCTTAGTCAACAGTTGACTGTTTACAACATCAGTGTTCATTCGGAGTCCTGTTTCTGTCCACTTAATGAATTTATAGCCAAATTTTCGTTCTTATTTAAGCTCCATTTTTGGTCTCCACCATCTCTTCAGCTGCTAAAAACTCCATTATGTTCCCCAGGTAGCTGCTGACTTTTCTTTTTGTGCGGTGCTACACAGGTAGTGCACAAAGTTTATCAGAACTAATTAATTTCAGTGCTGGGAAAAATTATTTAAGTGGTGAGAGTGAACCAGAACAGTAAAGCTGTGTACCTTAAAACCAAAACAATGAGCTGACAGAAGCTAAAACGCTCGACGGAGCTGAAAGAATCTGTACAGTCATGTGATCATTCTTTGAGAGTAACTAGGAGCAACTTTTTTCACAATATGGACTCATTTAATCTGTTGCTAATAATTTTGTGTTAATGTAGTTTAAACTGATTTATTTGCTACTTCACTTTTTCACTACTTTATTCAACAGTTCCTCTCTTTGGTGCCATCTGGTGGTGATATAAAGGACAGCACTGTGATGGACAATGATGCACAGCCCACCAAACCGACTTTCACTAGGATTGTTTCTTGTTTCTATAAACACTGCCATCAGAATAACTGAAACAGTTTTATCACGTAATGATGTCTAAAAGTCTCATAACAGTTAAACAAAATCTCACCTGATGACCATCTCCTTCAGTCTCATCTGCTGGTTCTGGTTCTGGTTCTGGCTCTGGCTCTGGCTCCGGCTCCAGCTCCGGCTCGATGTACTCATCTCTGGAGTACGCAGACCTCTTGTGGCCGCCATTATCTCCATTTCTCCACTGGTATGAACTGTAGCTTTTGTCTGTGTGTCCATACCGCTGCGAGCGGTTGTTTCTGAGTGAAGAATACGACTCCGTCTCAGAGAGGTCTGACATCTCCTTCTGGCTGCTCCTACTTCCACAACTCGTATCATACACGTCTCTGTGATTGCCCGAATGCCGGTAAGAAGGCTCTGTGTCTCTGTGACCGGCAGAGTTTCGGTGTGGTTGGTCTGAGAACTCCCTGCGGTTTGAGGGATTTCGGGGCGAGGAGTTTATGGAGTTGCTCTGACTGGCAGAGTCAGGGTTGGGTACATCTCTGTGGTGACTCCTACGGGATGAAGCGGAGTCCAGAGACGGGTGTGGCGATGAATGACTCGGTGGCTGCGATGTGGAGAAGCTGACGGTGGCAGTTTCCTGGTTAAAGGTCAGCGTGCTGTTGCTGTTTTGGCGGGAGAAGACAGGGGAGGAGCCGCCGTAGCCTGACTCATTGGAGGACTGGCTCTCGATGGACACGTCTGACTGGCTCCTGCGTGGGTTGTAGGGTTTGAGGAAGGAGCTGTACACGAAACCCTTGGTGACTGTGAATTAAGAAACACAAGAGAAGACATGGAAATACTTTATTGCTCAGACTCCAAAATATCTAGCTGGATAGTTGGTTCGAGTCCAAATTGGAACTAAATACAAAATACAAACTGGAATAAATAGACATAATCTGAACACAGAAGTACAAAACACCTACCTCCATTATCAATCAGCCAGCGGTTGTTGCTTCCCATGGGGTCCTGCTGCTTGATGACACCCACAAGGTCTCCCTCTTGTATAGACACATCCAGATCCTGAGCTGCATTAAAGTTCCTCTCTGCCTGGAAAAGTTTCTCGGGGCCGTAGCGTACCAGAAGTCCAGCACGGTGCTCATCCGTCTGTGTGGTGCATGTGGGCTGAAAGGAACCAGGACAAGGCTCGTGGTCAGATCATTTTACAGCATGTTTTAAAATATGTTGTGTCAAAAATGGGGTGAGTTAAACTCACAGCTCCTGGCAGTGGTTTTTTAGAGGTCGGTTTCTCAAGAGTCTTCTTCTCGAAGGGCTTTTTCGCAGTGGTGGCTGGAGGCAGGTTCTCCGGGCAGAAACTGAAGCCCTGCAGAAGCTGGAGAACTCGTCCGTACTCTTCTTGGAACTGTGCGATCAGGTTACCCTCCGTTCCAACTTTGCTAGAAAACTGGAGCCAAAGACAAAAGTCAGAGTAAATAAAAGAAACGAGAACAACTACATTGTGATTTGTTTTCTTGTAATTGTCCCGCTTCCTTCAACACTCACAACTTGTAGGAGGGGCTTCAGCTCTCCCATTGTCGTCTTCATGAAGTCCTTCTGAGCCTGCGCGAAAGCCCTCACGCAGCCAGTGAACAGGTCCTCCGCTGCGGTGTGGAACTTGGGGAGCTCGTCCAGAAGTTGGGCGTTGAGCGCCTCGTAGTTGTTGCGCGCTGCCTGCAGCTCATCTTGGACGCGGCGGTCCTTGAGGCGGTCGGCGCGCTCCTTGCAGTTGTCGTAGTCCAGCAGCTTGTCGAAGCGCTTCTGGATGAGTTTGTGCGGCCCGGCGAACATGAGGAGGAGCTGGGTGAGCGGGTTGATGACTAAGGCCTCTGTGCGCTCCTTCTGCTCAGGGAATAAGGGAATGGGGTCAACAGACGACAGCATGTGATCAGATCTCAATCCCAATGTACTTTTACAGTGACTAAGTGAGGCTAAAGAGAGGTAGAGGACTTACAAACTGTGTGAACTGTTTGTCACTGATGCAGCGGTGAGCCCTCTGGAAGCGCTCTGGATCGAGGATGCTGCGCTCGGTGTAGATGTCACAGAAACTGATGGCTGCCAAAACCTTCACAGATGCCGATTCCTGAAGAGATTATTAAGCTATATTAATATCATACAACAAAAATATTTATAGATGCACTTAGGAGAATAAGCATTGAATGCACTGAATGTGTAAAATATGATGTTGTTTTAACATCTTTAAGCTCAACTCCATCGTTATTCTTTTCTGGATTTTCAAAATAACAACAGTTGTCACTCAGCTGCCAAAAAGCCTGAGGCTGTAGCACTGATACCCGCACCTCTCTCGACCCCGACACACAAGTTGGCTTACATTACAAACACAAAGTGATGAAAGTGTTAGCTTGGAGGATTTAGACTTAAGAAATGGAAGATGATGCGTTTTCATTACTATTGAAGTTACATTCAGAGGCATACTGTGCAGGATTTGTTAAGTGCTATTCAAAGAATTATTAAATATTTATGTTAATTATGGATACTGGACGTGTTCTGCACAAACCGTTGTTAACCAGATTATTATGTTTTAAAGCTAAAATTAGTACTGAATACTAAGGTCTGAATAACAACGATACTGCACTTATGATATTACAGTGCAAACACACCCTGAAGTAAAACACACACTGAAATAAAACACACACTGTAATGACAGCTGACAGTAGCAGAGGTAACAGCAAAGATACGATTGGCTGATAGAGACTGAAGGAATTAACGCCCTTAATCAGCTGATGGGAGGAAACAGGAGAAGACAGGGTGGAGCATGTGAATGTGTGAGTAACATGAGGGTAGTCTTCTGCATTAAATGTTGTGCTTAGGGAATTACGCCAAACTTGTTTTTCATGTGATTTTGCTAAGTGGTTCCTACCCTTATATGTTGCAGGTACAAGGAAATGTCCCTGATAAAAGACTTGATGAGTCTCTCCTGCAGCCTGAACTTCTTCTCGGCCTCGTCGAACGCTTCATCTTTAATCTGGTGAAAAAAGACATGTATATGAAGAGAGATCAGAAAAAAAAACACGATTTTATTCACAAGATTCAGCAGTGTTCCCTCCACTTAGGTCGGGAACCATGGCTCGGAGAAGTGACGTACCTGGGGTGAAATCCCTGTGAGGTGTTTGAGGTGGCTGCTGACTCGGTTGGACTTCTTGATAATGGAGTGCATGCTCAGCTTGGAGATCTTGTCGATGAACGTGTCCTCGTCGCCTTTCCTGTACTTCACCACTGTGGACATCAGAGGGACGACAGTTTAAATTGTGTTCTGGATAAAAGTAACAAAAGAAAACTAAACCCACACTGGCTTTAAGGGATTTTTACCGAGATCTTTCCTGCGCTTGTACTCGTTGATGTTCACGTTGATCTCCTTGACGGCCTGCAGAGCGCGAGTCAGGTGGAGCCGGTCGTGGTGGCTCTCCGGCGTGGCCCCCAGCAGCTCCATCAGCAGCAGAGGGTAACGCATCACCCGCTGCACCGGCTTGATTAAAAACGAGCCGAGGTTGATGTAGTTTGTTTTCCCCCTGAAAGAGTGACAGAGAGCGCAGACAGGGTTTGGTTGAGGGGAAAATGAGATTGTCGTAGCGTTTACACCCACCATCACAGTCACAGCTATCGCAAGAAATGTTTCTTCCCATGTTCATGTCACACGTGTCTCTGTATCATGTGGATTGTGTGATCCAATGATATGCAACCATCGTCACATATACTGAAGGTATATTCTGATGATGACCAATGCAAGTTTTGGGAGACATGAATGAACAGGGAAGGCAGAGGAAAAAGAAACATCAACAAATATTAATTTGCTTAATTTTAATGCGATCTAGAGGACAAATTCATTCAGCAGCTGCAACGAGGACAACTGCATAATTATTCTTTTTGTTGGAAGCCAATCACTTTAATCTACAAACAGAAATTATTATTAAATTATTTCCTGTTACTGATTAAATAAGTGGTGTTTGACCTCATTGTCAGTAATTCAAAACTATTTCCATGTTTTAAAAAGTAAAACATGATAAATACACATTTCTCACTTAGTCAACGGAGAAAAGAAACATGAAAATTTGACATGTTTATGGAGTTGAAGGTGGATTCTTTATGGAAGCCACTTTCAGACAGTTAAAAAAAATAAAAAATAAAAACTGACGAGACCTTAGCCTCGATATAAGGCAAATCATAATCATAAGATAGAAGTCATGATTATGATGAAAATATGTAGGAGATAAAAAAACATGACATCATAAAAAAGTAAAGATTTCTATACAAAAGTCAAAATTATGAGATAAAGGACATCAACATTATTATGTAAAATGTCAAAAAGATGAGATTATCTCATAATTTCAAACCTTTTATTTATAATGCTGGGAATATTTTTTAAATCTTTAGTCTTCACCACATTTTATTTTATCCAACTGGTGTAAATGGGCTCCCATTTTTTCTTATCTTATAACTGTTGTTTTTGTTAAAAACAATGGCGACTGAATCTGTAAGTGTAAGTTGCGGTTGCTGTTTTTGTCCAGAAGATGGCATTAGATGCGTTTCCCACGATCAACAACGACCTTGTTTATCCACAGAAGAGGAGAACAGGAGGAATCATGGACATGTTGAATATTTCTCCTCAGAACAAAATCACACAGTATTCACATGCACATGCAAACACCAACAACAAAAGATGAATTAATCCATCTCAGTCCAGGAAAGGAAGTTGAAACAAAAGCACAGATGTTTTTAGAGCCTTCCACACTGAGCGCACACTTTTTTTCTTGATTTTCTGCTATCACACAAGGTGAAGGAGCACATACACACACACACACAGAGGTCATTTCCAGGGGGGGTTAGAGAGCAAAAACGCATGCGGTCAAGATGATTTCATGCTGGAAATCATGACGTTCTGGAGACTTACCACTCGCGATATATGGCCCTGTGGAGAGGATGGTTGGAAAGAGATAGAAAGTGACAAAAACAGGATTTATAAACCTATGAGCTCATGATAACTTACAGGAAAGTGAATAATATGCAGTACTCAAAGGAGATATTTGCCTCTCCATAGATCAAAGCCACACAGTTTCACTTCAACTTCAACAAAAAGTCAATAAAACATTCAAGCCGACCACACCGGCCGCTATGGTTTTGTTTTGTGAATTCTCTCTTGAAGCTGGACAGAGGCCAAGTGTGGCTGTAAAACTTGGCCGTTTCTAGAAGGTGGCGGAACATGTGACCTTTTAAAAGCTGAGTAGGTTTCCAGAGACACGCACACACTTTTAGAAAAGAGTATTGTTTTCCTGACAAGGCAGTCAGCTTTACAGTCAACTTAAAAAAATGACTAGAAAAACTGCACTTCAGAAGATAAACAACAGTATGTCAAACAAGGGACTGGCAGGGTGCACTTTCTTCTTGGAAACAGCGCCCTTTTCTGTTCTAAACCTTCCGGTCTGACAAAACGCGTGTTTATCTTCAAACACAGCTCGATGACTGTATTCTACAGCAGTGTTAACTCAAGTGTCTGAGTCACTGATGGTGAAACCAGACAGGTGAAACCAGGTAGGCAGCATTCCTGCCATGACTAACCTACGGGAACACTCTCAGGTGGCGTATTCACACAGCAGGAGTGGGGTAAAGGGACAATTCACCGTGAAATCTAACATAAATACATCCAGCTAGATTGTTTTCTGTGCGAGTTGCAGAGTTTTGGAGATAGATATCTGCTATTTCTTGTATATAACTGAACTACATGGCACTCAACTTGTTCTGAAGAACTCAACATCAACGTCTCTTTCTAGAAATCATGTCCTGGTTACTCAAAATAATCCACAGACCTTGTTGTGAGCAGAAGTAAACATTAATAGTGTTAAATAGCTTAGTTAGCTTGCCTCTCGTGCATGAGTGGATGCACATTTCCTTCTGCACAGGGACACAGAAAGAAAACAGTTCCTACGTGAAACTGCTCACAACAAGATCTGTGCATTATTTTGAGTAATCGGGTCATGATTTCTGGAGACTTTTCTGATGAGTTTTTCAGATCTATTTTTTGGCCACCTTGCTCCATTACACTGCAGAGATATATGTCTTCGGCCAACATCTCCAAAACTTGGCAAGAGGAAAAATATGTATTTTTAATTTGGGGTGGGAACTGGCCCTTTAAGTGCAATGATCTGTCACTTATAAGTATTTTTTCTGATTAAAGATTTACTGTGCTACTCTATCATAACTCACCCATGCGTCAAAGTTCAAAGTCTGCTAACGAAACCCCCTCATAAATTCATTCCATTACAGGAAACCTGGCTGTAGCTTTGAACTCCATAACAGCATGAGTTTTCAAAACATACGTTAATGTCTACAGACTCCACTGTGTGCTGATCCAGCTATATTTTCACTTACTGGCCTCTACAAACAATAAATGAACAACAACCCTATACAGTTAACGTTTTACTTAAACTCTACATTTATATTAGTGGTCACTCTTGTTTCCATGTTTTTCATGCTTTTACACACGTACATGCACATTTCTGGTCACACTCGTGCAACGTTTTTTTAATGTCAAAACACGCAGAAGCTGAAATCTAAAACTATGAGGACTCCTTCAGGCGACTCACCTCAGTCTCTCCAGACACTCCAGCACATGGCGCTGGATGTGTTCGTCTTTCTCGTAGCTCTCCAGCAGAGAGATGGCATCGTCGTGGTTCTGGCAGTAGATCTTGTACACCTCCTCCAGCTCGGCTTTGAAGTCCAGAAATACCTTACCTGAGAGAGCAGAGGGTACAGAAACATGTGGTCGTGTGTTCATTGAAAATTGGAGACAGGAAAGGAAGAAGGAGGATATGTTTTACTCGAATGGAAAATTACACCAAAACACACAAAAAGTTTGTTGAGTTGGCAAAAACAGAAAGCTGTAACCAATAACTTAAAAAAATAATCTCTATAATGATTTGTTTCAACTTTCGACTAAACACAACAATCAAATCAATCATTACTATTTTCATCCTCCAGTAACTATTTTCAAATTGTGTTCAAAGTCTTACTCAGCCAATAAAATGTGGTCAGGTGACGGTTTATGGTTGAAACATGAATAGAGTACAGAGTATAGCATGCAGATGGAAGCTGCCTGATTGGATAATAAGATATGCATCTTTTAAAAACTGGCCCCTTACCAATAGAGTCCGTGTCCTGCAGTGTCTCAAGCAGGCGCTGTGACAGGTCGATCACAGAGCTGATGTTGCCAAAGAGCCCTTCGAAGTCCACGTTTTTAACCTGAAGATAATGCAGATAAAAAGTGTTAAAACGGGGTTAAAATTCACGTTTGCTATCAACTGAATTACACAGAGGCAAAAATACTAATTTCATGGTTATGATTGTTTTTTTTCATGATATTCTTGATCCAGAAACCTAGAAAAGCTCTTCGTCGGCATCGAGAGAAACCAGCCGGGGAACTCGGATATAAACAGTGATACTGTGTTAACTCCTTATCCAAGTTTCTGATCTATCTCTGCCATCTCCTTCACTCAAGTTATTTGGGAGATCATCGATAAAACAAACACAGACAGAAGATTATATGATGAAGGTACAGTAAACCCCGCAAAGAGATGCAGTGGTAAACACTGAGGTGTAAAGACAGGTGAATAACCAGGCTTCTCTGCAGTTTGTTCCTATCCAAAAAATGACCAAAATGTACTAAAAGAGTCAAAATGTTGATTCTCCTGTCATGTAAACATACTTACTTGGTTCTTTACTTTATTTTAAGCTGCTTTAAACTTTTCTCTGCACTGTCTCTGCCTCCATTCTCTGTAAAACTCTTAATTGTTCCATTAAAGCTGAATAATGTTTCCCACAGACATCCACACTTGCCAACCCTTCCGATTTTCCCCGCACACTCCAATTTTTCACTGCCAGCTCAAAGTTTCCTCTCTGTGTCATAATGCCCCCACATTTCTTCTTGTTTACATGCCACCTCCACTCCTACTAACATCCATTTTGTCATCTGTTTGCGTCGGTCGCTGTCGACACCCTCACATTGGTTCGGCTGCAAAACGCTCACCTGCTTCTTCTGCAGCGGCTCGATGATCTCCTCCACACACATCTGCAGGTCTTTCTTGTAGTCCTTCTCCGTCTGCAGCAGCTCCTCGATGACCTTTAACCTCTTTTCCAGCATCCTCAGCTCGGGGTCCTCTGTGCCCGTACCGGCCATGGCGGGCGAGTCCCCGGTTGGGGCGGATTCCAGGGACTTGGGTTGGGACGACAGGAGCGTCATCTCTGCAAAGACAGGGGAGAAGATTTAGTTTAGATCTCATTCTTACTGCTACTTCTCTTTTATTAAGAGTTATTAACACCATCCATTGTATTCAAAGCCCAATCTATGAATTTCTTCTCATAAATGATTCATTTTCTGCTCATTACTTTCCGTGAAATTGGCATGAACCCAGAACTTGTTGTAGCAAAAACGTGACACAAAGGGGTGATTCGAGATGACAAAGTCCAAAAAGGGAAAGAGGAAAACGTTCCCAGCCCATGTCTCTATTCACTGAATCCAAACATCCTCCTGCCCACCCACCCATTTGCTCCGCCCACTCTTCATCTTGTCTGAGGCAGCTTTTGATCAATGTCTCTGCTATCACTCCCAGAGGGATGATCTCTAGGGGGGCCCGGGACTGGAGGGAGAGCCTGGTTCATGCACCACTGCTTTTTATGAATGGACCCAGAACTGGAGTGGACTCAGGCTCTTTGTGTGTGGCACAATGGCCTGTGACAGCAACTACAGACATACAGTCTCTCAGGGACGGGGCAGATATTGAAGAAGAGGCAGTTAGAGGGGCACTAAGGGAAGAGCGTTAACTGTACTTGAGACTGATGATACTCATTGGACAACACTTACAAAATCTGACATAGAGAATTGGATTTTTTCTTCAAATGTCTTTAACCACAACAATTTACATTTACTTCTATACTTCATTAATCTGCAGATTATTCTCATGATCAGTCGATAGATCATTAAGCCGAAAACAATGTCTTCAAATTGCTTCTTTTATCGTTCTCGGCATCATAAATGATGAATCGATTCTCAATATAGTTAAGACAGTTAAATACTTAAAAGCGAGGATTCGCTGCTTCTCTTTGTCATTTATGATAGTAAATGAAGAGATGTTGGGTTTTGGACTATTGGTCGGACAAAAGAAGCAATTTGAAGACATCATTTTGGGTTCTGGGAAATTCAGATTTTTTATAGTTGCAGAGGGATTATTACCAGCCTTATTCTGTAAGTGTGACTGTGAGATGTTGTGCAGAAACTCCTGTGCATACAGTAAAAAGTAGAACTGATGATTTATGACTTTGCACTGTAAATCCGATTCTCATATATAGAGTCGTTGGGACTGATATTTGAGTTATTATATTATAACTGCTGTCTTTGGAGGTGGTGTGTATTTTAAAGACGTATCAGTGGGGGGGAGATGCAGCATGTGTTGCGCTGTGTTGACGGATGAGGGTGACGTCACCCTCGCTCCCTCGAACAGATGCTGTCAGAGGCTAATAAAGTTAACTCTGCTTACCCTCATGTCACCCCATGCACTTGAGAATACTTAGTGCTACAGTATAAACAACACACACACACAGACACTGTTCTACTGAGTATTGACGCATAAGCGTTTCTAAATAAACATTTAATTAAATATCAAACTTGTTGAACCATGTGTGATCCGTAGGCCACCTGCCTTTTGTCTTCCTCCCGCCCTGACCTCATTCCTCTCTCTCTTCACGTGACTTGGCTAAAGCTCGACTCAAGGAGCTTTTCTCATCGCTTTGCACCGTGTCTCCCCTCTATCATCCGCCACGGCTGCTCTGCCAACTGCCACAGCAGCCGTGCATTTCCCCCCGTTGATGAGAGAGCGGCTCGCTAATGGGTCTGAAAAAGTCATGCAGCAAAACACAATACACAAGAGAGAGACTGAACACAAAAGGCCGCAAGTTTTAATTGGAATCAATCGGCTTATTCCCACGTTTGATCCTCCACGCACACACACATGCGCACACACCACAACAACATCATATGCTCCACTTCACAGGGTTAAATACGCAGCTATTTCCACCATAAGCAACCTGTGAGACGGCTTTAGCAGATTTTGACCCACTTCTCTGGAATTCCACTTTTTGTATTTTGTTCTGAGAAGTGTTGAGGGTGAAGAGAGCGCAGGCACTGTACAGTCGTTTGCATGATTGCACAAACACACAGCATTCATTCATAAAAACGTCCATATCTGGTTATTTGATTTAACATTTTAAAAAATGCAGTAACTGTCAAACACACAATCAGAGGTGTAACACAAGTACATCAGCACGTGCAACAGGACTTGCCTGTGTCACGCAGTCTGCAGGTATGTAAAGGAAACACCCACATAACAATCACTTGGTATCTACATAATCACACACCTGTTGAGAGACTAATCATTCTACAAACAACCTGCTGCTGAAAACAACAATCTGGTATCAAGCAAGTCAAATCGAAGAGTTTCTCATTCATCAAAGTAGGAAATTAGAGAGTTCTTTCAATTGTTTTTCACAATAAAAGACGTTTCTGTGGCCTGACTGAAAACACCTGTTGATTGTCAATTCAGTGTCTGTGCGATGGCAACCAATAGCAGACCGGCTCTATCTGTAAGACGGATGCTAAATAATTATACCAAAAACAGCCAAATTATACTAAATTAAACTTCTGTAGAGCACAGGTTCAGGAAAAGAGATGTTTTAAACGTTACCAAACAAAAAGTAGCCTTGGGTGTAGACAGTATATCTGAACACTCTTTATGGGACACAATCATCTAGACAGCTCTGCAGGGTGCCAGAGGTGTCTGTACAGAAACCCAACAGCACGGGGGTTTGTAAATGAGCCGTATTCAAACCATGACCTGGTTGCACATATAAGGGGGTGTGGGAAATAAAACAAAGACTGCCTGTGTAATCTCTTGAACTAAAGAGAGTTATTATGGGTTGTTTATGCTAATGAAGGCAGAGGAACTGATAAAGGATTTTAATTCTTTGTTCTCATCAAATGTTTGGTGGAAAAATGACAAGTCTGATGGACTAGATGTTTTTTTGCCCTTTTTGGGGCATAAACTGAGCTGTCTTATTAAAAAGAATGCCGAAGCAAGTGACAGGAAAGAATAGAAGAAGTACCTAAATAAAAATAACGGACAACATTTGTCACAGGAAAAAAAAGACATTAATTTAGGATGCCAGTGAGGCTCTGCTGGTAAAAAAAATGCAACAAGAGCTTTGAGTCAGTCTTAGTAATGCCCAGGCATCAACAGGTGGAATCGATAGTGTCTGACAGAGCTGGGCCCATTCCAAAAAGCAGGTTCACTGAGTCATCTGGACGACTTTGCAGAGTAAAACCTGGAACAGATCTTACAGTGAATGTTCCAGAGAAAAGGTTTGAAGATTTTAACTCAGCAAGAACTCAGTGAACCCGTGTCTTTAAAAAGTAGCCTGAACACCTCACAGGAATCAGACAATTTGTCAACTCGGAAATGAGCTCTTGATTGCCTTTTTACCACCTTATGAATCACGTTCTGCGCTGAGCTTACAGTTATAAATACGCAGCAGACTGGATTTCTGGGGCAACAGGGAGTGTCATTCAGAGTCGGACCGCACCTTCTATCTTCAGACACTCACCACCACGATCACACATGAGCACAGGCAATCAAGGACTTACAAACAGTAGAAGTAGTGGATATCAGGCGGGAGCAGCAAATTCCTGAGGATCACATACTTCCACTATGATTTATGGATAAAATGCATGTCTCGTGTATAAAATCTGGTGTTTTAAAACTTTTTTTGTTTGTTTGTTTTGTGAAAGTTTCACCTCAACCAAGAAGATTCAAATTTAAAGAAAAACAGATTAAGGGCTACAATGTCCATCTGGGAACAGTTTCAGTTTTGGACAGGCAAAAATAGGTCAAATGCACAATAATGATTTTTGAACGACGCCTTTATTTAACAGTACCTTATCAACGCTTTGCCAATAAATTAAGTAAACAAATTAATTAATCCCGGCTGTAACAAACAAAAAACAAACAAGTTCAGTGATTCAGTGGTGCATTCTCTCCATTGCACTATATTTTGGCTGCCTCGTCCACAGACGAAAAAGAGAGCAAGAGGGAGAAAAGAGAAGAGGCTTCACCCACCTGCTGCTCGCAACTTTCTTCGAACCACTTCAAAAACAAGCACACACACACACACCCCCCCCTTCACACACACGAACACACACACAGTGGTTCAAACAACGCCACCCATTCTACGGTAGTCCATTGTCAATCTTGAAGTCCAGCTCCTGAGCCCTGTAGAGGACTGCGCGTCCCGCTGCAAAAACTCCATTCCAGACCTCCAATTACCATGAGAATGGATGGGAACCCACCATCATTACACACACACACACACACATACACACACACCAGGGAGGACGACCACTTTGGCAGATAATAAAACCTGGAGCTGGACTCAAACTGTTTGCCGCTGAGAATGAAGTGTCCTGCTTCAATATCTCATTCTAATCCTTATGATCTACTGTGTTAGCAGCACACAAAAATATCAACATACACACAATACATGTGTCAAGTGTGAGTCAGGAACTTTGGCATGGTACTTTTAATTAATTAATCTTGACAGACACAACAAAGATTTAATACGTTGGTGTTTCAGCACCACCCTCAATCTGTTTAATTATTTTCCAGCTGACTACAAGAGAGTTCATCAGCAGCGCACTTACAAATTAACCATATTTAGTTTGATATTATTTGGTGAACTTTATTTGGCCACTTCTCTTGTGGGAACACACTGTATACTCTTAGAACCAGTCTTTAGTCTGGAATTTGGACAATTTACCTGCTGTAAGCTGCTGTGCAGGCAAGTATCTTATTATCTTATGTATGTCTAGGTTTGTCATGATAAAAAGCTTCTTTTTTTGGCCGTTTTTGCCTTAATAACCCTTTTCCCTGCAGACATTTTGACTCGTCAAAGCAGGAAAAAGTACAGGTGTGTCCAATAAAAGTAATGATGACTCCTTTCCATTAAGTGTCCCAGTAAGCCGTGTGAGTCAGTGAGAATGCACAATTGAAAATGTCCGCCATGATAAGACTCTATTGGGCAGGTTGACAGCTACAGTTACAGCAGTGTTTTTCAATCCTGGTCCTGTTGGCCACTCTGCCCTGCATGTTTTAGATGTTTCCCTGCTCCAACAAACCTGATTCAAATGATTAGCTTGTCATCATACTGATTAGCTTGTCATCATACTGAATCATGTGTGTTGGGACGGGGGGGGAAGCAGGATCAGGATTAAGAAAAACACTGGCTGAGAGGAGGACAAGAAATCGGCAAAGTTGCGATTAGGTGGCATGTGCAGTAACCATTCAGCGTTCTATTCTGAATGCACTTGATTTCTGTCCTTCACATGTTTATTTATCTTAATTTATATTTTCTTAAAAAAAAAAACACCTGACAGAATTGTATATATCTTTATACATTTCATGTTATATGACCTTATTTATGCCTCTGCTTTATCTGGTCATGCCTTCTTGAAATCTTAACGTTGCTTTTTCATTTGTTACGCCTCACGAACTCAGATTTGTGTACTGCAACATTTATTAGGAAGTCGGCAAAGTAGGACGGGTCCAGTCCAGTGAAGTGGGGTCCAGTTCTGTGATGAATCTGTTTCATGTTTCACGATCTGCCGACACCTGACCGGGCTCCTCCTCTGACAGGCTGAATTCTATCAAAATGATGAAGATTTGATAATAATCATAATCTTCCCCCCTTCAGTCCTCACAAGTTACCTTGCACTTAATGATATTTTTAACTATTTCACACCATCTACAAATCCATCCAAGTAAACTCAAGAATATTCTTTAATATCAAATAAATCACTCTGTTTTGCAGATCTTTGTGACACAACTGCACCAAATTCAGTTTTCAAGTTAAACTTTTCTGAATACATGCTCTGTAGTCCGTGCGCTGCACTAATAGCCCTGCAAAGTCAAAAGTTTGCCCTGCACACATCGCTCTAAGGTCAGACACAATCGGCGCTGTGTGTGTTCACAGCAGATTGCACAGTCGCCGTGGCAACGAGAGTAGCGGGGGCCCTCCTCATATCAAGCCAAGTTTTGTGAGAGCCGGGAGTGGCTCTGCTGAAACTCTGCATGTGTGTGCGTGTGTTTGTGTTCAGTTGGGACATGAAGCCTACTTGAGAATAAGTTCATACAAGCAAGCGGATTCTTGGAAATGCCGACACAAGCAACAGTATTTACCTAACAACCTGCGAGCCGTGACTTGCAATTAATACTGGATGTATTAAAAAGAAATCCATGACGCTGGTACCTGGCTTAAAGACATCCATGTTAGCACAGGCAGGGTAAATATTACCAAGACTCTGTGGCCCTTTCACACATTAACCTTGAGTATTTGGTGTTAATTCTCTGCAGAAACAAACAAAAATGTTGAAACATCCAACTGAGGAAATACAGCAGGGCTTTTGTTTGCCTATATCCCCGGCCTTTTGTCCTAATTCATCCCACCAACTGTCGCACCAGGTAGAAGGTCTCTTAAAAAAATGGAGAAAGGAGAGTTTATTCAGTGACATACCATCCTGTTTATCTCTTTTAGGGGTCAAATGTCAGAGAGGTCACATTCCAGCTCCCTCCCAAATCTCACAGCAGCCTTTATGTACTATTGTTGGGAATTCCTGGTAATTACAGCCCTCTATTCAAATCACACGAGTCATTTTAAGAGCAGGTTGCATACTGATACATGTAGCATCCCAGAATGTGATTTTCTCCAGACTTAATCTTGTGTTTGGTGTCTGCTATCGGACACAAAGTCATACAACTCATCCTGTTTCAAGGTGGATAAGGCTACGGTCTAATTAACAAGTTGAATGAATAAGTTGAGACAAGGCTGCAAGGCAAATTGGACCAAGACTGTGATCTCGGGCTGCCTTGGAATTTCTCATTTCGTCTCATTTCTATGATAAACAATGTCCTTTATTATGTCCAATTACCTCAAGAGACCATCAGTTTTGCATATGTGCAGAGCGAGCTTTGGGAAAACCATGAAGTGAGGGACCTATTCAACCAAACACGCTGCACTATCTTCAAGTTAATGGTGAGTAAAGGAGAGGACAATGGGTCTATTGGGTCCAACAGGTGCTTCGGTGATACGTTTTTTTTTAAACTATCGTGGATCTAAATGCTAAGCAAAAGCGCTCTATACAGCGTATACAGCCTGCGTGGGAAAATCCTTGTTCTTTCAGTACAACCTGTTTGTGAGAACTACCTGATGACTGTGATAAGGATGAATTTGCAGCATTAAACATGTTGCTAACTGTCTGACAAGTAAAGACAAAGATCAGCCTTGAGGGCTTTATGTGGTTTTCCCACAACAAAGTAAGACAAGTGAGTTCAACTGTTCTGTGCACTGCACCGGGTAATAAAACATTTTCTTTTTATACCTTAAAATACAACCCCACATTTAATATTATCGGTAAAGACAAAAATAAAGCTTCTTCATGTAAACAACCTCTTACAAGATTATAAACCAACAGTGGTGACAAGATTTAATATTTGACTTGCATTTACAGACATTATTCCCTGGACATGATGTGAAGGCTCCACTTAACATTAACCTCACAATAACCTCACATTAACGATATAGTTAAGAGTTGTTTTGCCCACTTTCTACCTGTGTTACACACATAAATACACATTTACATCACGTCCCGATCAAGTCTTCTATGAGTGGCTCTGTTCATACAGCCAATGTTTGAGATTGTCTTGTTTGAAAGTTTATACAGAGGACAGTCAAATAATCATTGTATGAATGTGTAAATAAATAAATCCACTAAGCTAATGTCATAGTAGCAAAGATCAACACCTGCAACCACTATGACAAATACAGTACGCATGAAATATAACAACTGTGGAAGCCTTGACCACAAATTAACATTCAAACAAGTTTATTTGTTTAAGCTTGTGTATCGACCGTGACATAACAAAACTGACAATGATTTTACACCACTGACAAACAGAAGTTTTTAAAGAAAAACAACTGTCTGTGTGAGTTACTGAAGGTCACTGACAACACAGTGACGCAACAGGCAAAACATTTACAGAAGCAAGTGGCGAGATGAGAAACTAGTTGTCCTGTTGAAGTACAATTTCAGGCAATTACTCTAGATTCCAAATACGGCTCTCATTTGTAGTTCAACTGCTTCTGTGCATGACTCACACATGACGAAGACATCCATAAAAACTTATGACCATTCCCGTATCACTAGTCCTGATGGAAAAGGGAATGTCCACAAGGTCAGAGGTCAGTTGGCTGTCTTTTCCCACATTTCTGTCTAAAAGGTACAGATAATATCAGTCGTCTTCCCTATGCAGCTACCAGTAACATGACGAACAATGTACTGAGGAGCTGAATAACTTTAAAACAGTTCAGTTATTTTTATGATAATGAGGATTTCTATGTTTTCCTGGTACAGAACGGGGACTACATGACAACAACAAGAACAAAATAATCAGCACAGGCTGTTCTTTCAAGCATCAGAATTGTACCAGGATTTCACAATCGCTGCTTCACTTGAACATAAAGCTCCTTAATGAAGCAACTCTAAGCTTCTTCCAGTATGACAAGACAGTCATTGTTGTGAAACTCGACATTAACCAAAGAAATGTTAATCAAAACTAATTGCACTGGAAATTTTAACAGCCTCAAATATTACATCTAGATGACACTTGCACAACTATTAGTAATGACTTAACAGGGCTTTAATGAGATCATCAAGCTACAAAAACACTTTGAGGAGGACTGATGTTTAAAACCAAAAACCAGTGAACCAGTCTTTCTTTGTCAACTGAGGTTTTTGCTTGCCAACTGTGAGATAAGACCTCTTTAGAGCGATGTTGTCAGACACTTTGATATCTTGTCCAAAGAGTTCCTGTCTTAACTTCTTACTCCCCCACCCCACCCCCCACCCGCTGCCCACCAATTGCAGCTGCTCCTCAAGGATTACAGAAGACAACGGAGCATACGCTGCCAGATCATAGCTGGATGACGACACATTACTCATACACAGACTCTCAAACGCTGCCCATACAGCAGGAGACATAATCTAAAAGTTCAAAAGTGCGACCATAGACAGAAATCTAGGTGCATACTAAGGGAGTGTGATTATTCAAATTAAAATCAATATAAAATATCAAATATATCAAAATCAATATAACCAAGTTCAATACCAACTATACTTTCAAAGTAATAGTGACATGTATGTCAGATAACACATTTATTAGTGGCTGATGTTTACTAGACTATAGATTGTTCATACCAAGGGAGAGGTCTTATATCTACAACTGGATTACAGAGAACAAAGGCCCTTCTAAATGCTTGAGGCCCATCTCAAAAAGCCTCGGCCATCACCTCAATGTCACCGAGTCACGGCGTAAACCAATAAGCGCTGCAACAATATGGTCTAATTGTTGCAATGCAATCAAATGCTTTACCCGGAGCAAAACCCCTGACAGAGCTGAAACAGTTTAACAAGATTAAAGGATGACAAGAACCTGCAGAAGCAAGAGTGCATGTGTGTGTTTTGAAAAAAATGGCGTCATCTCTCAAATAAGCTTCAACACACACGTACACACACACGTACACACACACGTACACACACACGTACACACACACACACACACACACACACA